>JAGPOY010003951.1:0-12529 GCA_018983105.1 Silene uniflora | reverse complement strand
CAAATGTTTTGATATATGAGCTCGATTAATATTTGTGACACTTGATCGATAAGTCTCTTTTAATATAGATATATCCATTTTAACACTAAAAAGGGTTAAGTATTATCCTAATTGTGCATATAAGACAAATATGTTACCTTTTCCCATGCATTCTACTTTTGTTTTAGTTTAACACTTTACCTTTTTTAAATTTAAAACGAATATATCCGTCATAAATGAGAATTTGAGACAGTCGATATATAAGCGCGTCCTACTCTTAGATATAGGGCCAAATATTGAAATTGGGTTAAAGAAATGCAAATATCAATTTACGTCTACTTAGTATTCATAGACCTGGCAAAGTTAACACCCGATCTAAATAATTACCCGTTCTGATAAGGCTGACCTGAGACCCTAAAATGACTCGAAATGTATTACCCGAAAGTGATCTGATAGACCCGAAATTCCACGACCCGAAACTGACCCGACTTAAGTGACCCAAAATGACCGATTCACCCAAAGTAACCCGAAATGACATAATTAATGCAAAATCGACCCGAAATGACTCCTACGACCCAGATTGACCCGACCAAAAATGACCCGACCAAAAGGGACCTGATAAGTCATTGACCCGAAAACAACCCGATCCGAAGCCGACCTGAATGACCCATTTGTCAGGTTTACTTAGTAACATGTTCCTCAAAAAAAAAGTAGTAACGTAACATGACCCAGTAATGAGTTATGGGCCAAAATCTAGATACAACTACAATATATCCACACAATCACACCTATCCAATTAATCCACCTATATAATTTACCTCAAACCATGATTTACTGTTAACCTAATTGATCCGCCTGACGCCTCCTAAGACCTACCCTTTTTCCTGAATTCCTGCTCTCTTAATACAGAAATCACACATTCAAATCATTTGAAAGCTATACAAAATAAAGAGCATCTTTATTTCTTTTTCACCTCCTTATCTCATCTCTTACCTCAAACTATTTCTATACACCGTCGTCTCTTCAATTTAATCACTTCAAGGTCTTTTATGGATGGCTTATCTTTTTTTTATTTGGACTATCTATTTGGAACTGTAATTTTATTTTTTGATGGCTTATCTTTTTATATTTTGTTAGATCTATTTCTTTTTAAAGTGAGGATTTAGAGTTTCTTATTAAATAACCAAAATACTCGTAAGTTTACCCATATCTGTTTTTTTTTTTTTTTGAAATTTTTATTATAATATTTTTTTTATGATAATTTACAAAAATTACTTAGAATTTTATACTGTAATTTTTGATAATCTTTATAATCGAATTATTTTGATGTTGTTAAAGGTTCCCTTATTTTTTTTCCCAAAGTTAAAATATTTTGATTTCAGTATAATTTTTATGGTAATTTTTTTATTTTAAATAAATAATGGTTATTCAAATTACCCTTTTTTGCTCTGTTATTCACTAATAACTGAATTTAAGAAATTAGACATTGATTAGATTAATTAGAATTCATTTTTGGGTTTTTTTTCATCAAGATATTAAAATTTGGGTCTTGTGTTTGTATAATGACATGAATTTGTTTGTATACATTTTAATTTTATTTCTCAAGGTATCCAAGAAGTCTTTTTTTTTGGGAATTGTAAATTTTTTTTTATTATAAATTTGTTGTCCTTTAATATATGAATTTCTGTATAGATTTTCAATTTTTTTTGCATTTTATTTTTGGTGCAAGGTTAAACGTAATTAAAATTTTATTATAAGCTTTTTTAACACATAAATATATGAATGCATATGGAAAAGAATAATAAAATAGGAGAGAGGGTAATTAATTAAGTTTATGATAGTGGGAAGAGAGAGAGTAATTAATTATAGCAAATAATGGTGGGGACACATGGGGAACAATTTTTCCTGAATTTGTGCAGCCAATGAGAATCCTTCAATTGCTTCAGCTTTTATAGATAGGGGATGTTTCTCTTTTCTGCCGGCGGACGTATTAGTATCTACGCATCGTAAATTTGTTAGGATATACGGAGGACTCTCTAGTCTCTACTTGGGGAGCGAGATCAATTAAATATTTCTCTCTTCTGCCGGTGGACATATGACATATCTAGTATCTACGCATCGTAAGTGAACCACCTTAAATCAATTTTCTTGAATTGCGTTCTTAATTACTCCGTATATGTAATCAATTTTGGTTGTTTATTCAACTTTTGCAATTCATTTGTTGCTATGTCGGCCGTGTATATGATGAACTAATAAAACTCGATACAATCTAAACAAGAATATCGAATTATGATCACGAGTACGCGAAGTCGTGGACTCCGTAACTGTTTGTGCTGCTAGAGTGAATTATGTCCTGTAATTCCACTGTTATGCTTCATGTTAGGAGATTACGATCAGAATAATATAAGTTTATTATCTTTACCTTTGTTAAGAGATGCTATTATTATTATGTTCAGATCTTAGAAGTACTATATAAGTAAACCATTGTCACGAATTATTATCAATAATACGACAATTACTTTTATGCAATTCTCCCCTCTCGATTTCTAATACTTCACAATTTATATTTCTCGTGTGCAGCACGATAATGTCAAGTCAAAAACCTATAAAACTGGAAAGATGTGATGAAACAACCGGAGAAGATAGAATAAGTGAGTTACACCCTGATTTGAAGCAACTTATTTTAAAGGACTTCTCAGTTAGAGAAATAGCAAGAACAAGTGTCCTATCTACGCAATGGCGACATATTTTACGCAACCATCCTGACCTTATATTTGATTCTAATGTCTACCATTCCTGGCGAAAGGATATACCCTTGCATTATTGGCCTATCGACGAGTATCTGAACACAATTAAACGCATACTGTCTACTCATACTGGACTGTTAGACCAGTTTGTTATGTTCGTTGCCCACACGGATAAATGGAGGAATATTTCCTCACTTGTTCATCAAGTGATGAGTATCGTACCTACGACAATCACCAAACTAATCGTTAAGAGTCAGGTCAAGGAGTTGTATCCAGTGACTATCACTCAATTCCTAGAGTTAACTCATTTAGAACTCCATTTTTGGCCGTTCAAATATCATCCCACGACGACTTTACTCAAGCTTACCCGGCTACATCTTTATCAGCTATCAGTCCCTCTTAACTTGTTTCAACCCCTCTCGCGTATTGCACCTAATCTCGAGCGTTTAAGCTTTTGGGGTTGTTCTTGGTCTGATGGTGATACAGTTACAATTGACGCACCACGCCTTAAGGAGTTTGTTATGGATTGCTGTCGCTTGAGACACTGTTCTTTTTCAGAGACGACGAGCTTGTCATCTGTTACCCTTTACCTCAAGCCTCAATTCAACAATTTCGACGATGGATTTTGCCATGTTCTACCTCAGCTTACAAGGCTCGAAATCTTGTACTTAGATACGATAACGGTACGTGAATGACTGTATGACACTGACCCTGAAAATTTAATATTGCTTACTTCTCTTTTGGTTAAAAGTTTAAGCTGATGGTTGAAGTTCCTTGATTCGTTTTATATTCTAACACTCCCCCTCACATTAAGGCCCTTGCTTTTTTTCTTTCTGGGCTTGAAGTGTGGATGCATGCGGGATTCTCTGGCCTGTTCTGATTATTCACATGGTTGAGATGGTTTCTTGACATGACGCTTTTTAGAAAGTTAATTTTCCCGTCTCAGTGAAAATGTTCCTTATTTTATCGTGTCGTCCTTACGTGCTTGGTTATTGTATATTGACAGGTATTAGCTCCCTGCTTGAAGCCAATTGAATTTTCAGACTGTAAGCCTTGGGCATTAAAGAAGCTTACTTTACACGGAATTAATCTAACTCGACTATCATCCTCCATGCCGGAGCTCATTTCATTGCTTAAAAGAGCACAAAACATCGAAGAACTGTGGATAGAAGAGGCTACTGGATATAATGAGCATAATCCTGTTAATTTCGACAAGTTCATTTTCAAAGACGTTACACTGGACCGACTTGAGACGCTGTCGTTTGTATTGGTTGGCGAATCTCATCACGGTCTGCAATTGTTGAGGTCTTTTCGTCCGTGCTTACCGGCCCTTATGAACTTGAACATTGGTTATTCTAGTACAAGGCTGGATTCAACTGAACAAGAACGGGTTGTCGATTTTGTATCGGAGTTTTGTTCGGCATCACCCAATGTCAAAGTGACGTACTTTCATATAGACGTGTTCGCGGGCGGGGTTCGGAAGTGGCCAGGCCAGATGCCCCTTGTCAGGCCCTGAACCAGCCCGTTGGAGGGGGGATTGGTCTGGCTGGGCTGGTTGTTGGTGTAACACGGGCCAGGCCCGTGGAGGGTAGAGGGCAGGTCGGGTTTGATATGGCAAGCACAGGCCCGGCCAGGAGTAAGGGCGGGTCATACGGGCCGGACTGGCATACAAAATGAAATCATAATATCTATCTATTTACTTAAAAGAGGAACTTTTCGAGCGATTTCATTGCCTATTGCTTTGTAGCGATTTCACTGGCTATTAGCCTATTACTTTTATTGAATAAATTATGTGTTTTAAAATACTATTATTATTATTATGCTTGAACTCTTGAAGATAATCGTACTCGGTTAATTTTCTACAAATTCTCATATGATTATGCTAATTAGGGCAGAGTATGGATCAGGTATTTGATCCAAAACCGATTTCGAATCGGATATCCGTATCCGAAACTCATAAATTTTATTATCCGATATCTGATCCAAAACCTTCGGATATCCGATTTTTAGTATCCGCAAATTTCGGATCGGATATCCAAATATCCGTTATCTGATCCGATTTCAAGATTATTACTTTTTTTGTGTTTTTCTTTATCTTAGAAATCGATTTTCAATGTAAACTTTTTACAATAATTTAACACTAAATATTCCTTACATTTACATCCTAACAAATTTCTTTTTGGACATTGGACTAGAACAAAATCTAGTGGTAATAAATCATATGTAGTCATAAATCTAATAAATTATCGGATATCGGATATCCGAAAATTTTTAACTACTATCCGATATTTGATCCGTATCCGAAAGTTTCGGATCGGATATCCGATCCAAACTGCTTTTCAGATCGGATATCCACTTTTTCGGATCGGATCCAAATCGGATATCGAATCAGTTCGGATAATCGGATTTTTTGCTCAGCCCGCTAATGTAGTCTGTTAGTATTGGTGGGAGTGAGATTCTTTCATTAGATTCATCAGACCAAGGTCATTGACTTATTGACCAAAATATAGGGGATATACATTATAGAGTGCTTTTAAAGCAATAATGTCAAGATAAATACTTAGAAATTATTTCTTGATATTAATAGTTATTTTCTTCGACATTCTTTGGTCAAAACAAATCATTAGCATTTTAATCAAGTTAATTTAATCGGATTATCTGATAAGATTATCCCTTTACTCATCTTCGTCATGTCGATGTCACGTACAATATCTACTTTCAAAACTCTTGATTAATTTACTTACTTCTCTCGATTAATTTTAAGATTAATTACTTTTTATAAAAATTCATGAACTATAAATCTAAAATCTATAAGTAAAATAGTAAAAATTAGAAGGCCTATATTTACCGCGCATTGCGCGAAATCTACACTAGTTTAATTACCGTTAGTAACCTTACTTAAACTGGTATTATAGGTCCCTAATGTTGCTAACAAAATATTAGCGTTTAATTGAAAAGTTACAGTATTCATTCTCGAGTTAATTGATGACTCCTACTTCTAGTAAATCGATTTATTTATAATTGTCGAAAATTAGGGTTAAGTTTGTGAATTAGGTTCAGTTTAAATACTTCCCTCTTCTTGTAAACAAAATTACGATTTCTACTCCGTATTGGGGTTTAATTTAAAAGTTACCGTGTTCATTCCTACTTGCTAATACGCAGTCAAGAGTTGGTCTCGTCTGCGATAATTAAGAAGGTAAGTTCTCTCTCCTGGTCGAGACTATCTATCACATCGTTAATGAACCACGTTACATTTGTTTTCTTAAATTGCAAATCAATTGTTGCTATATCAAAGTTATATATGATGAATGAGTGAATGACACTATCGCGATTATACTCGCCTCACTATGAGTTATATCGATCTAAGTCATGTAAATAAACGTTTTATCGCTTGGATCGAATTATTATGTCCTGTAATTCCATTGCTGTTAATGCCTATTGATTTCTGCTTCTCATGTGCAGTTCGATAATGTCGAGTCGCAAACTCAGGAAATTGGCAATATGTAAGGAAGTAGCAGAAGATAGAATCAGTGAGTTACACCCTGATTTAAAACACCTTATTTTAAAGGACTTTCCAATTGACGAAATAGCAAGAACAACTGTCCTTTCTACGCAATGGCGGCATATTTTACGCAACCATCCTAAGCTTATATTTGATCAAAATGCATACAATTACTGGCTAAAGAATCAATCCTTGAATAACTCGCCTGTCGACGAGTTTCTGAAGACAATTGACCGCATACTGTCTACTCATACTGGATTAGTAGACGAGTTTACCCTGTTTGTTCCATTCGGGGACAATTGGAGAAATTGCTGTTCACATGTTCATCAAATAATGTTTGTCGTACCTACGACAATTACCAAGCTAAGTGTTCGTAGTGAGACCATTGGCTCATGTCCGGTGGTGCCTATCACTCAGTTCGTGGAGTTAACTCGTTTGGAACTCTATCGTTGCTCGCTCAATTATCATCCTACGATGACTTTACTGAAGCTTACCCAGCTACATCTTGATACTGTATCATTCCCTCATAACTTCCTCCAATCCCTCTCGCGTATTGCACCTAAGCTCGAGCGTTTAAGCTTAAGGAGGTGTTGTTGGTCTGGTCCCGATACAGCTACAATTGATGCACCCCGCCTTAAGGAGTTTGTTATGGACAAATGTCGCTTGCGACACTGTTCTTTTTCAGAAACGACTAGCTTGTCATCTGTTACCCTTTGCCTCTCGCGTCAACTGAACAATACAGATGGATTTCGCTATGTTCTACCTAAGCTTACAAGGCTCGAAATCTTGGACTCTGATACAATTGGGGTATGTCGGTATGACTTACTCGTATCATACTACTATAATTACTTGAAATATTCACTTTGACTGATACTGCAATATTGCTTAATTCTATTTTGTTTATATGTGCCTAAAACAAGTAAATAAGACGACCCTGTTTAGACCGTTAGTTTTTACAAATAGGATTATACATTTTGTTGTACCATAAGCATCGTACAACCAAGGTAATGAACCATCTCAACCAAAACCTTAAGGTGATGGTTGAGGCCCAACTATTATAGTTATTCTTAATACGCTCCCTCACTCAAATGCCCGTTTGGGCTTACGCTCCCTCACTCAAATGCCCGTTTGGGCTTGAAGAGTGGTTAGTGTGCACAGGCTCCCCCGTACCGTGTGCTGGGGTTCCACTCCGAGGGTTTTTGAGGGGTTTTGAGGTTGCCAGGATTCGAACCCGTGACCTTCGGTCACACTGGCTCTGATACCAAGATAGATGAACCATCTCAACCAAAACCTTAAGGTGATGGTTGAGGCCCAACTATTATAGTTATTCTTAATAGGTATAAGTATTCGAGCTTATACGTATTTTGCTTTAGCTAATTCAAAGTTCATATTTTTATGTGAATGGATAAGTTCAAATACTTTATAATAAAGCTCATATTTTTTAACATAAAGCTCGAATAATACTTTAATAGAAAGCTCATATTCTACACCGTACAACTTGTAGAATTGGTGATATAGTCCATGAATTGATTAATTTTCCCGTCTCAGAAAATTTCGTTGAATTAACATTCATATACATTTTACTAAGAATGTCGTCCTTACGTTCTTGGTTATTGTATATTGACAGGTATTAGCTCCCTGCCTGAAGCCAACAGAATTTTCGGACCATAAGCCTTGGGCACTGAAGAAGCTTACGTTGCATGGAATTCATCTAAAACAACGATCATATTTCGAACGGTATTCAATAACATCCTTCGAGCCATACCTCGTTTTATTGCTTAAACGAGCTAAAAATGTCGAAGAACTTTGGATAAAAGATCATACTCAATATAATAGGCCTTATCATGTCAATTTCCACAAGTGCATTTTCGAAGGCGTTACACTGGGCCGACTTGAGTCGCTGTCGTTTGTATTTGCTGCCAAATCTTATGTCGATCTGCAATTGTTCAGGTCTATTCTTTCGTGCTTAACGGCCCTTGTGAACCTGAACATTGGGTATACTACAAGGCTGGATTCAATTGAACAAAAACGGGTTGTCGAATGTGTATCGGAGTTTTGTTGGGCATCGCCCAATGTCTCAGTGACGTACTTTCTTATATAGTAGATTTTGATTCAAATTGTTCGATTTGAATTTGGATAGAGCTCCCACATTGACCCGTCCCAAATAGCCCGATTATTTGAGATGACTCCGACTCAGACTCACCCTCACCACATGTGCATGTAGCAGCAAGGTCGGTTCGATTTCTTTTTTTAATTCGTTGTACTGTACTCCGTATTTGATAAGAATCTCCAGCTACAAATTCAGGTATTTAATTCTATGCATTGTATACCTTGAGAGAGGCTGGATATTTGACTTAACTAATTAAAAACTAACTTATATACTTAATGTTTGTGAGTTTGTCTAAGCAGTGACATAATCTTCCTAATCTCGAATTGTTTATTTTATATCTCGAATACATAAAGACAAACAAATGATTGAGACAAGTGGACAATAGGTTATGTGGAAGATCAAATTACGCTGTACAACTCTTCCAAATACAGAAAGGTAAACAAATGATTGAGACACGCATAAATGGAATAGTTAAACAAATAACCGAAATGAAGAGTAGTTTTTTTTGGTGAACTAATTGTTACGGAGTATTCCTATTAATTAGGAGTACAAAATATAATTCATAATCATAAGTATATTCGATAGCCAGCAGAGATTTTGAGGTCGGTTAGTACCCTGGCTAGCCGGCTTCTCCAAGTTTCGAGTTTTATATAACACAATGGCATCATATATGATCGAAAGAATATTTTTGTTAGGATCCGCCTCTACGTTCAATCGTTTAAGGTGCTTTTAAACCAAGTGAGTTTGATGTAATGGTTGTCGATCTCATTCCTCATCCCTGATATTTGGTTACTAATTCAGCTCTTTTCCTAACTTTTAAAAAGCTAATTAGTTTCTTGTTTTAGGTAGGTTACTCCTAATCAAGTACTCCATGATCGTCTTGTTGGTGATTTAAGTGTAAATTGCCGGTCGTTTAAGTGTAGTCGGGATTTGTGCAAAGTGTAGTAATTATACGACATTATAATATGAGTTCGGGAGTGCGGAGTGCACGCTCATATAGAAATGTTTGTATCGTTACGGAATGTTTTCAACAAAGAAATACTATTCGCACCGTTTCATATTTACATGATTCGTGTGTTATAATCATAAATGATGATATTGTTGATTACATTAAAAGATGCGTTGAATCAAAAGTGAATCATTGTATCCTTTCATTGAAAAGATAAATGATACATTGAATCCTTTCAAAGGATAAGTGGTACATTGAATCCTTTTTAAGGACAAATGGTACATTGAATCCTTTGGTTCAAAGGATGTGACTTTTGGGCAAACCATCACACCCCTTCATTCCCTATATAAGAGAGGGTGTTGTTGGAGAAAACATAACAATTCTCTTGCACATTTTGCTACAACAAAATCAATATAATAACTCAAAATAATTCTTTGTTTCTAAGCTTAAGAATCAAAGGGCGTACTTGTTTTATCCTGCGAGAAATACCGTGTAACCCCAGGCTATAAGGGTCGGAATATTCTCTAAGGAAAGCGGCATCCGTGACTCAAGTATTATCCAAGTATATCCTACGTTTACATCATACAACTTCCTCCGTTGTCACATTAATATAACCAACACGTCTAGATAGTCACGGAGTATATGTTTGATCACAAATTCTTGTTTGTAGCCATTGTAAACAAGGATAATTTACAAAACGGCCGTCTTGCACACAAAATGAAATCAAGTCACTTTCTTTGACATTCGTTGGTCAAAACAAATCATTAGCATTTTAATCGAGTTAATTTAATCGGATTATTTGATAAGATTATCCCTTTACTCATCTTCGTCATGTCGATGTCACTTACAATATCTACTTTCAAAACTAATTTAATCATTAGCATTGTGAATCATGGAAAATTGGAAATGGTCTTATGGTCCTATATGTTACCACTAAGGCACCAAGAAAAGCTGGCACCACCATCTAATTTTCCCAGCCATACTCGTGTATGAATCATCTCCATTTCTTTTTCTCTCTTTATTACTTCCATTTCCTCTAGTAAAACGGTATTACTACGTAAATAGTTATTCTCAGCATCATCAAACAATCAACCATTAAATCGTCGCAGAACATAATATTGTCTATTGAGAAAAAATTGAAAAAAATGGAAGGATCTCAATCGCCCGTTTTATTCTTAAGACTGATATATCCGTCTTAAGAGAGACCAACTGATTATCCTACACATTTTTAGGGCAAAGTTGACCATCACTTCACTTGATTATAGCACGTTCTCAAGCTCTCAACTATATATATAACCAAAATTGTAAGCATATGAGCACCAAATCATACAACATGTATGCTACAAAGCTATATATCCTTCCTCTTCTCCTCATCCTCCTTCCTTTCCCTTCCCAAGCTGGCTACTCCCACCGTCAACGTGGTGGAATAGCCATTTATTGGGGCCAGAACGGCAATGAGGGCCGGCTCAATGAAACATGTGCCACCAAAAGATACAGATACGTCAATTTGGCCTTTCTCAATATTTTTGGAAGTGGTCAAGTACCCTCCTTAAACTTAGCGGGTCATTGTGACCCGCCATCAGGAGGGTGTGTAGGTTTAACAAGTGAGATCGAGTTTTGCCAATCCCTAGGCATTAAAGTCTTGCTTTCTTTAGGTGGTGGTGTTGGGAACTACTCATTTTCCTCCAGAAACGATGCCAAAAACTTTGCTAAATATTTATACAAAAACTACCTAGGGGGTCACTCAACCTCGAGACCCCTAGGTAACGCGTCTCTAGATGGTATTGATTTTGACATCGAGTCAGGATCCATATCATATTGGAGCGATTTAGCATGGTTTCTACGCCGGTATAATCGTTTTCGACGCAAGAAGGTGTACTTAGGTGCGGCCCCACAATGTCCATTCCCGGACAAATATTTAGGCACACCCCTTAGAACGGTCCCATTCGACTACGTATGGGTCCAATTTTACAATAATCCACCATGCCAATATAATGGTAACCTTACCAACATAATAACATCATGGAATTTATGGAGCTCAAAATGGTACATAAAAAAGTTGTTCATTGGTCTACCCGCCGCCACAGAAGCAGCAGGAAGCGGGTTTCTACCACCAGATGTGCTGATTAAAAAAGTCCTACCGATCATTAAAAAATCGCGAAAATATGGAGGGGTTATGTTTTGGTCGAAGTTTTATGATGATCAAAGTGGTTATTCTAAACAAATTGTCAAATTTGTATGATTAAGTGTGACTTTATCAATTTAACACGATTTTTACGTTATGTCACATTATAAGTTGATTTGAGATTGAGATTTGAGGGTGTAACAACGTTGACTTTTTCTTAAACGACTGAATAAAGTTGACTTTTTCTATGTTTTTGAAGTCTGACGTTTTGCATGTGCAAATGCATGTCGTTTTACAGTCATACGGCGCGTTTTGCGGTTTATCAAATAATTGAATTTCTATTGGGTTTGGGCCCAATTTGTTATGTGCTTGTATTTTGGGCTGTTGTAAACAGTGATCTTTCGCCTTGGCCTTTTTCTGAACATAAAAGTGTCTCTCATGTGACGGGTTACAAACTCGTACGGAGAAATTTATGATAATGGGTAAAATCTTACATTTATCAACAAGTGTCTCTTATGTGACGGGTTACAAACTCGTACGGAAAATTTTATGATAATGGGTAAAATCTAACATTTATCAACAATAATTTCATTTTATCATAAAATGGTTATATTTCTCGGTTGGTAGCAATGTACCTGAAGTTTGGGCTCAAATCCACCCGTTTTCGTCTACTAATAACTGATAACGACCGTATTTATTCTAACTAAATCTAAATTGAAAACGTATCTTGACATTGCTTAACGACAAAAAATCGGTTAATGTTTTAGTTGGTCCTCCGTACATTAAATAGTTACCAAAGGGACTATCATCATGCGTAAATGAACTTGAATTAAACGAAAGTCATATCTAAAATAATCGTCTTGTACATTTTAATCGATCTCTTTTCAAACCTACATGCTCACACACCTTTATTAGCGGTTACTTTTTCACATATTTTTCCATTTTTTCATGTCTTATAAAAGTGAGATTATCATCGTATATCTTACCCATTTTGTAAAAAAAAAATCAAAAGAAATCCACTTAATAGACATCTGGTCACACCGTTCACACATAAATAAGAAAAAAATCAGAGGAATAAAAGGAAAAAAATAGGACAACCTTGAACTCCCCATGCTTA
>JAGPOY010003950.1:8145-19907 GCA_018983105.1 Silene uniflora | reverse complement strand
AAATTAATAAACTACTAACTTTAAGCATTGAGTCGACATAGCAGAAGCACCGTCTCAAATAAATGATCACACGGTATACCTAAAAATATAGGTGTTGTTTAAGACACAATATACTTAAAATAATATGTGTTGTTTAACGCACAATAAATCTAAGTTAATTAGGGGATAATATCACAAATAAAGAAGAAATTAAAGACATTAAGTTAATAAGACGAAGGAGTAGGGTTTAGTACTTGTTCAAAGAGGATAAGCTGAGTTGATCTGGCGATAACGGAGGGGTTGGCGGAGGAAACGGCGACGACGATGGCGAAGACTTATGGTTCTAGATAAACTCAGTGTTTGAGGAATTATGTCAGCAAGGAGAAGGTTTCAGATTTGCATGTGCTGGTTTTGAGGGTTGAAAACTGATTTAATTGAAACTAATAAAAACGAGTGAACTCTAAACCGTTGTTTTATACTATCATATAACAATGGCTGAGTAAAAATACGTACTCCCTCCTACGCATAACTAATGTCCCATTTGACCATTTCGTTTACCTATTAAAATGTCCCATTTGCTTTTCCCGATGTGTTTTTTGGACCATTGTACCCCCAACTCCTTAGGCTATACATTACTTTTTCATATTCTATTCACCCTCTCTTCTATTATCTTACCCATATACATTACTTTTTCATATTCTATTCATTTTCTTAAATTTTGCACTTTTACTCAAATGAGACATTAGTTCTGGGTAGGAGGGAGTAATTGTTTTACTTTAATTAACAACAGTTGTTGGGTAACCGTTGTCTTTTGTCTTTCATTTTATTCAGTTTTCCCTCCAAAAAATAAAAGCATCTTCTTGCTTTTATTTTTCTTGGTAGGGAGCATCTCCTTCCTTCTTATACGACGGTTTATGTCCACACTGTCTTTTAATTAACAAAATTGTCTTTTTTTTTTGAATAAGTTAACAAAATTGTCTTTTAATTATACAGAATGTGACATAATAATGATAACTGAACAAGGGCCTAATTAAAGTATACACAATCTAATGTAATTAATTCATATATTAAAAACATCTTTAAGCAAACTACTTATTATAATTAATAAACATATATTCATCAAATTACTTATTATAATTAATAAACATACATTAATCTCATAATAACTACTTCATGGACAATATCCCTTCCCATCAATGATGGTGTAGAAGTCCATTTCAACTCTGGTATTTTCCTCCAAATCCGACATCACCTTCGATGACCTAAACCACAATTGACGTCAAGCTTTTGTTGCTTCACTCACTATAGATGCATACCAATCGCATCTGGGTAATATATACCCCACCATAAAATCCTCAAAAGAACCAACTTCAAAAGCCGATGAATTCTCATATGTACCATTAAGAACTATATGTCTAGGGGGTTTTTAATGAAATCAAAAGGACATTGTTCTTTTAACCTTTCTCGTAACGCAACAATTTCCTTCTTTGTTTCAATATAGCTCGGTTGATGACGCAATTCCCTTAATCTTTTATTTTCCTCTTCTAACAACTTACAATCCTTGTGCCCCCATGGACTAGCAATATTTGTACCTTGGTTAACGGCCATAATTTTGGAAAAACAAAATAAAATTATTGTTCAGATGCAGCGTTGATTCAAACCCACAAATTATGCAACGTTGATTCAATAAAAAAAAATGAACAGTCTGTACATATGAAGGTGTGCATCGGTCAGATGAACAGTCCGTACACAAATGAACATGCATGGATCAAATCAAAAATAATGATAAATATATAGGCAACACGGATTAAAAAATCTCGTTGTCATATCTTACATGTACCTTTTTTTTATTATTATTTTTTAATAATTTGAGTCATAATAGTCAAACAATCAATGTACATATTGAAGTTATAACGTTCAGATTAAAATGGTTTTAGGAGAACCGTTGTTAAAGAACAATCAAAAACCATTGTTAAAGAACAATCAACACTGAAGTTTGAACTGCACAATTAACAATGGTTGTAGAAGAACCAACTGATCTATGGAGTTCAAAAAATGGAAGCAAATCAAACAAGCATAACTCAACATTTTCAAAATGATCATTTCATTTAAATTTAAACCAAATACATTACAGGATTTATAAGAAATCAGAAGATGTATAATAAGCCGGAACAACCCCGGTTAAGAGTAAAAAGCGCTTCTCAACCTGCCACCAATTACGCCACTCTGGTATACCGCTAACTTCCAGGTCATTAGCTTCATATTTTGCAATAATAGATTGAATATATGGAAGGACATGACTTGCATGTGGAGATAAAGTTGGAAAAGTACAACTCAACGTATCTCTCGTTGCAGACAAGTTGCGAGTAATAGGTCGATGAGGGTATGAAGATGATGATGATGATGATGAGGCCTTGTTGACAAACCGGACTACTTCACGCCTCTTAATCCAATAATTCCGTTAATGTTCAAGGGATGCTCTAATTAATGGGTGTTTATCGGCGGCAAGCCCTGCGAGAACCTTCTCATCATCTGCAATTGTTTGTGTAAGCCATTCTTCGTTGTTGATAAAACTAGGGTTCTGTAGCAGGAGCTGCAAGCCATGGCTTAATAGTCATTACTAGTAATGGCCTAAGCCAGGGAAGCCATGGCCTAGCTAATTCTCATGATGGCCTCATTTTTGCAAGCAATGGCCAGGCCACGGCCTAGCCAATATAAGCCATGGCCTGTTCTCTGAAGGCCATGCATGACCAGGCCACAATGCAGTTCAATCTATTTTCAGCAGGCCAGTCAAGCCAGACCCCGGCCAACCACCAGCAGCCACCATGGCCAGCTAGTACACTATCCAACTAAGCATATTCCAGTCTAAGGAGCCACCCTAAGCCAGCAGTTGCATCTCACAGAAAAAATTAAACTGAAGCCAGAAAGCAGCATGTGATCCATAAAGTCTTATTTCCATATTTGCCCAAGCATTTAGGAAAGCCAGCCTTAGCAGCTTTTGGCTTTGTTTCCACATTCACAGATATCACCTAGAGCATGGAAGACCACATAGAAAAAGCTTCCAAACCTTTCCCTGTCAAGCCAACAACTGAAGTCAGAACATATAACTATTACACTGCTTTTCTTTCGTTTTACTTCAGTTTTTTACTACTTTTACCTTTTAATCCGTTGTAAGATATACCATTTGTACTCTATTTTGTTGTAACCTTTAATCCTGGCCCTTGGATAAGAATTCTAGGGTTCCACTTTGTAAGAAACCAACCAAAGCAGACCTATATAAGGACCTTGATATAGTCTGTTTTACTCAGACTTGTTTAATGAATAGACCTGAGAATTCTCTCAAATTGAAAATCTTCTTTACTTAGATTAATTCTTGGTTACAAGTCAGGCTTGATAATTCCTTATGCCTTGCTTAGGGATTGAATAAGGACCTGTGGTGAGTATTTGAACCAATCTGTGCCTTGCTTGATTGTTTGAATCCTCATTGTTTGTCACATTAATTAGAACTTCGTGCCTTGCTTGAGTCTGGTTAATTTGATACCCCAAATTATCATATTAGTCTCTTGTGCTTTGCTTAGAGTCTAGTGTGCTAATTATATCCCATTTTTATTTCAGAAAAATATCACAAAAATAGTATTGAGCAACTTACAGGAAGCCTGTCAGAGTTTGGTTATTCTGAGTCGGTTGTCGAGTTTATTAAAAATACTTAGATGCCTTCTAAAATCCTAAAAATTGGCACAGTATTAGTCCCCTATTTAAACTGATTTGTCACCAAATTTCATGATTTTTAAAAATCTTTTGCTATTTTTCATGATTTTCTGAAGTTTATTGCATCATTCTGAAATATCAGTGTTTTCCTGTTTTTTTCAAAATTTTCTTTTTCTGTCAAGACCTGCCTGTTTAAACTGTAGGTTCATTGTCATGTTGTTTCAAATTTGTGTAATGGGGATGAAGTATTGTGATTTGATATTAAATAGAGGATGCTTTAACAAGTTGCGAGTAATAATGGATGTTAGTTAATAAAGTATGCTTTAGCATTTATAGCCACATTTATAATTTTTTTTTCAAAGCTACATATTCAAGAAAAACATATACGTACATAACAAGAAATTAAAAAATGCGCGGTTTCAACAACGTTAATTAGATTTAGAATAATAATAACAATTAATCAACATAATCATTTTATAATTCCCCAGCGATTGATATAAATATTGGGAATTCAATATGTGGATTATTAGGAGGCACTTGTTCCGCCTCCCATGAACGAGGCACATTGTCAATATAGTGCCGATATGTTCTTAATAGATTATTGTCACTATCGGTTGCAATCCATAAATATTGCGCTTGTAACTCATCATCTGTATAATAATTTTGCCTCCCTGCATCATGATCCTCGTATCTTGTTTGGAGTTTTCTCGCTTGACGATAAGAGTCATGCTCAATAATTGCGTACCCAAGAAAACCAGCTTTACCCCAACCTGGATGGACCTTTTTGATGTTCGTATAACCACATTGACGAAGCATATCTCTCATCCAAGTAAGACTTCTCGAAAAAGCCTTGTCATTGTGATCATATTTGATTGGAAGGTTTTGTATAATACTCCCTCCTATTCACTATAATTGTCCCTTTTTCCATAAACGGATTATTCAAGTAATTGTCCTCTTTCCTTTTTTGGTAACTTTTATACATATTTTATTCATCTCTCTCTCCTCTCACCAAACTCCACACAACTCTTTTACTCCTATTTTATTATTTACTTTAATATTTTGGCCCCACAATTTCTTATTTAACTCATAATAATTCATTCCTCTCTCTTATCACCAACCCCACAAAACTCTTTTACTCTTATTCTAATAATTTCCTTAAGTACCGTGCCAAATCCAAAAGGGACAATTATAGTGAATAGGAGGGAGTACATGTAATAGGATGGACATAGCGCGTATTTGATTGTGATTCGGCGGGATTAGAAGACGACGACATGGTGATCGAAGTGTAATATTTTAATTAAATTATAGGCTATAATTAATTGAACTTTAAATTGGTGGATATGTTAATTGATCACATTATAAGTGATATTTATAGAGAAATATGTATGCATGTGTGAATATAATAATGGACGGATAGTAATAATCCTGGTCAAACATGCAATGGTTCATTATTTATCTATCATACATTGCATTGTTTGATTTTAAACATCGAAAAACGTACCCATCTACTAGAGAAGTTTGACTCAAACAAGCCCAAACATCGAAAAACGTTTTACAACGGTCATACTTAAACAATGAACGACAAATAACAACGGGTACAAAGGAAACGTTCTTTCATAATAGAAATATAATCACGGTTACAAAACCCGTTTCTCAGAAATATAACAAGGAGAGGTGCGCCAGCAGCGAGCAAAAGCAAGGTTATTAGATACCTGGGGAAAGCCCGGCCACGGGTACCACAAGTCATTGCTAGTGTATATTTACCAACGGTTTTTAAAAAAGTTGTATTCTTATCTTAGTAACGGTTATTTAACAACCGTTGATAAGAGCGTTTTAATATCGAAGTTAAAGAAACCGTGACAGATTTTTAATAACGGTTCCGTTAACCTCCGTGGTAAATCCATTCTTACAACGGTTTTTTATGTAAACTGACATTATTTTTAGCGCGCTCCAGGTTTCTGCCAGTATTTGATTAACTGTGTTCTAAGTGCCGTTGTTATATGCATTAAACCGTTGAGCTACGCTCGTTATTGATGGCCAGATTTGGCGTAGTGCTTGTTGCTTATTTTTCCTGCAATTTTGTTTCTCATGCCCAATCTGTTAACACTTAGTGCACACACTTGGCTTCCACTCATAATCAATTGCAATTGACACCATATTTTTTTTCTCATGGAGAAACTTAATGCAATCAGGAAAGGTTTGCCTTAATTTCAAGTCTACCATGACCTTAGCAAACTCTAGCCTGGTTTTCATTTCAGTAGCTGCATCACTTTTAATATATTTACCCACTAGAGGGAGACTCTTACCCCAAAATTGAAGTGGTAATTTTTGCAATCTGATCCAAGCTGAGACAGATTTGACCTCCTCCTTAGTGAGCTCAACATCAGGCTGCCAAGCCTTGAGTATAAGGGGCTTGTTATCAAAAAGGAAATGACCACTCCCCATGACTGCCTTTTTCATCTCCTCAGTTTGAAATCTTTCAAGGAAAACTCCATTTGGTAAAAAGGATATTTTGTCAACAACATATTTGCTCCAAATCCTTTTCAGAAACCCTTCCAAGATCTGCCATGGTGGGTTTGCACCAACAACAAAACCCACCACTGCTTGCTGCCAATAGCCAAGCTCTGTCAGTTAATTGCAACAAATCATCTGGGCCTTCATCAATGATCTGAATAATCTTCCTTCCATGGACTTGATACCAGGTTTCACCTGATCAACATCATCCTCAGAAGCACAATCATCCTCACAATCCTCTACTACTGTATCAGACAAAACTAATGGTGGGATTCCAGTCACCTCAGGTATTTTTTTTATGTTTTTGGCCTTGATCTACATCTGGTTTTCCCAAAATTTTTGTCTTCTCTAATTGAATAGTGGTAGAGGAAATCGATTTCAAACTAGGTGTATGGGATTTTGAGATGGGAGTAGATGCTTTCTTTGTCATTTTGGATTCAAGCAATTCAAACCCTAACAATGGCGGCACTTTCTTTCTCTCTCTCTCTCACTAAAACATTTTATAAACATATTATTCTAAATATCATTTGTGCTTATTTACTTCTTAAACGGTATGAGTCAGATTATCAAAGTATAAATACTCATAGATTTTCTAATGCATGATGGACACATTAAATTGAACAGACTCTATATAATTATCTGAGTTATGGTGCCTATAGAGAAAGAAGTAGGTACGCGGGTCGTTGGGGTGACACACCCCACAGCCCATTTAGCACCACACGGAATTGGCAAGCCATGAGACATGCCTAGGCCGAAGTTTCAGAAAGAAGCATGTGCCTAGGATAGCCCAAGCACACCACATTTTGGGATACTCAAAATACAAAGGGCTAAATTGAAGGACTTGTCAAGGCACGCCTAAGTACGACACAACACGAAACCCACCTTGCCGTGTCTGGGTTGTGCCATTTATTTTATCGGGTATGGTGGGCTAGCATGAGGCACGATCACTCTCAATTTTTAGTGCCTTGGTAGCACATAATAACCCAATCTCCAACATCCGGTCAGTTGACATATACAAGGAGTATGTGTGTCTACTAAAAGACTTAATTCGTAAGATAGACCTTTCAGCCAATACATCGATCTCATCTTTTTATCAGTACGGATAAGACGTTCTTTGTGGTAGAAGTATAAACGCGATTTCGTCCAACTGGGAATTGTTTTCCGTTGTGTTGGTCTTATGCACTCATGTCGTGTGTCACTATACCAATTCAATATTTACGCAAATACCTGAGAATGAATTTATTTAAAATGACTTGTTCAATATCATATACGAGTATATATGTATTATTACGGGGTAATTGTGCATGCAAATCGATCTGATGCCCATAAACAATTGAGTTAGTCTTGTCACTTGTATAAGACCGTTTTATATTAATATAGTTGTAAAACAGATCTAAACACAACCATTTTAGTGAATAAAAGTGATTACTATAAACTTTCGTATTAGGAAAAATTTGTGGCCTTCCACAATCATTTGGGTAAACAATTAAAAGTTGGTCAGGGATGCCAAGCATCATCCCTCACCAGCAAAAATGAAATTCTAACTAAAGAAATAATACGACCAATGTGTTGTCTTTCTTTCCTGTTGAAAATAATAATATAAATAAATAAAAACATGGACACATTGTACTACTACATAGAATTATAGAAATGCTTGCTAAGCACGTACAAACTTAAACACTTAAACACATAACGGAAACTATCGAAACTATTGCGGGAGATAATAAACAAAACCATTCATACAATACAAACTATTAGCTCTAGAGGGATAGAACGATGAGGAGAAGATAGAGAATGATATCCACGAACCGATCAAACGAAATTTTGACTTTCAGCCCTTAAAAGAGAATAGGGAGAGCATCGAGAGCAGATTTCCACATCCTCGGACTTGCAAGGTCAAGAAAAGTCAAGTGACGTCCGTGGAGTTAGAAATGGATGAATCACTAGGTAAGAAGAGTAAGCTCAGGAGAGATATCGCCAAGGATATTATCATGCGACCATCAATATTATTATTTCTTTAGGAAGAATAATGGTAACAATATTCATGATGATGAGTAGTAGTTTGGCTCCAAGGAAGGAGCCTGGACCTGAAGAAAAGGGAGGCATAAGAAGTTGAAAATAATTGGTGAAGATAAAAGGGAAGGGAATAAGTAGGAAGGGTTGTGAATTTTACAATGGGGTCAAGTGGGCAACAAGTAGTACAGTGAGAAATAAAGAGTGAGAGTATAATTGGGTGTCTTTATATGTTGATATGTCATATTCTAATGCAGAGGGGCAGAATGGATGATGAGAGTTTGTTGTCTTGGACTTTTTAGATGCAGCCAAAAACAGTCCAATTTATTAGAAAGTTGTTGTACATTTTGTGTGATTCTGAGACTTGGTCTCCATGTTAAACCAGGACACCCCTCCCCTTCTGTGTTACTCCGACTCGGTTGTAAGAATAATACCAATCTGTTTTATCATTTATGTAGAGCTAAGAAATTCGACCCGACTTGGCAATGGTCGAAAATTTGGTGATTTATAATCGATTCAATCTAATGTGAGGTGCAAATCGATAACTGACAACAATAACTTTATATGAGCTACATCATACTCACCAAACGAAACTGACCTGAGATGACATAGACCGGTGATAACCTATGATAAAGATTTATTTTTAATATTATATCAACTTGAGATACTAACCCGACCTGAACTCAGCCACACATGTTAAGCCACACATGTCACACGATGATGACCTACCCGACAAGAAATCAAACCGACTCAAACCCGATATTGACCTAGCACAATGTGAACTTTATGACCTAATCCATTTTAACTCGACTAGTAACCTAGCAGAATGACCCGATAATTACCACCTTTAGTGATGCGTATCAAGTTAACTATTACTATATATACTCGCTCATATACATATTCATAATAATTTTTTATACGGAATATATGAGATATAGTCTCTTTTACTATAATTTTTTAATTGACCTTTTATTAAGGTTTAATTTTTAAAACTTCGAATGAAAATAATTGAAAAACATAAATGTTTGTGATATGATGCAAAATGTAACTTGAAACCAAAATGTCACAAAGACTAACAAACGATGAGGAAGTAAATTAAGCTGATGAAATCCGGCCAAAAAGTAGTATTTCACAACATTTTGGTTTTTAAATGTGGTGTTTTACAAATATTTTTTTAAAGGTAGTGTTTCGCAAAGAGTGTTTTTTAAAGGTACTGTTTTACAAATTATCCTTCAAGTATTGAACACGTTAGAACTTAAGCTCCTGTAAAACGGTTTTACAGTATCACACTTTACAATATGTCTCCCTTGTGAGCGATATACCCGTCACAAGTTTGTGACGGGTCAAATATCTCTCACTTGGATAGATAAAACAAATTCAGAGAATCACAAATAGTCTGTCTTTACCTATCCATGTAGGTATTATTTGACCCGTCACAAGCTTGTGACAGGCAGGGGCGAGGCCACTAAGGACTTTGGCGTAGCGGCCGCTACACCAAAGTCGAAAATTTCGGTTAGAATTTCGTGATTTGCTACACCAATATTTACCGCTTTCACCCTAATTATGTATACACTTTACCCTGAGTATGTATTTCGCTACACCGAAATCAAAATCCTGGACTCGCCCCTGGTGACAGGTATGTCCGTCACAAATGAAAATTTGTGCACACTTTAAGACCTTAAGGCCTTTTATTATGGCCGAAAAATAGTGATTGATGAAAGTTGTTTTAGTGGGGGTTTTTCGGTCAATAATCACTTATTTTTTCACTAATACTTATGTAAAATGGTTATATCGGTTTTATATAAGAAGTATTGTTATTGAAATGACTAAAGAGATCCCTAATTTTGCATGTAATTTAGAAGTTTGGAGATAAATAATGCGTAAAGGTTTACAAAAAATGTAAATTGACTAGAAAAAGTCGGTAATGCATGGTCCAAACTCGTATTAAATGGCCACCTAGATGATCATCATTAGAAAAGGATGGCCATGCCTTCACATTTATTGCTCAGAAGATTGTTTCTTTATTTTTTTTTACAAAAAAACAAAATCTAATTTTGGATTTATGTCTGATTATATTTGTCCAACCAAATTTGTGTAAACCATTATTACACAGATTTTAAAAATTAAATTTAAAAAAATGTGTAATTTACATTTTTTGGAGAATAAAAAACTAATTACACAATTTTTCTAAATTGGAGAATAATGACTTCATAAACTATTACTCGTGCAATTTGTCTAAATATTGTTCCCAAAGGTGCGATTTGGGAGCTAACCAATTACGGGTACATTTAGACACTGTTTGTTGATACCTAAAAAGGTAACTATAAGGTATCTGAAAAGGTAACTATAAGGCAGTCCTATAAGGCTATAATCCTAAGCTTGACTCTTCTTGGAGTTGGAAAATCATCTGTAACACCAAGAATAAACTGGCTCTGGCTTTTACAGATGGGATATGGACTCCTCATCCTAATGGTTACTAATCTGTTGCTAATGGTTATGAATGGTAAAGGAAAAAGTATTCTTCTGTTCCTTGGCCTCTGATGGCAGGGCCGTCGTTTAGCCCGTTCAACTTGTTCTAAGAACAGGGGCCCAAAAACTTTTAGGGCCCAAAATCTGGTCTGACAAGCATATAAGGAATAAATAAAGGGTGGTGCTCTTTCAAGTACGCATTTTACTCTATCAAGTACGCATTTTACAATTTTACCCTTTTAATTTTTTTCAATCCATCTTCTCCATCCCCCCTTTGCCTCTCCCATTTTCCTTCAAACATTCAACCATGATAGTTTGTGAAATTACTGCTGGACATAAAGCTGACTAAAATCATACTCTAATTGATTATCAGATGACTTGAAATAACGGAGCAAATTGAAGCATAGGATTGTGAGCATAATCCATAAATCAAGAGAAAAAGAAGATTCCAATGGTTTACAATTCTACGTACTTCATTCAAATTACAATCACCCAAATGCTTGGATAATTTCAATTCTACATACCTCAAATTACAATCAACCAATTTGGTTAATATAATGTTGTACTATAGATTAACTAATGCCTGGATAATTTTGTATCATTAATCGTACTTTGAATTTAATACTAATTAAAAATTTCAAAACCCTAATTAAAGACAAAAATCATATCATTAAATCAAAGTAATTCTCAAAAATGTATGTAGTCTATTGATAAATTGAAGTAATTACTTGTTCTTTATGAGAAATTAAGATACATAATTGAAGAATTTGAGAGAAATTTAATTAGGTTTCATGAGAAAGAGAACAAAGAATAGTAAGGAGGGGAAGGGACCGAAGGGTAGTGTTTGGAAACAAAATGAAAAAATGTACATCAAAGAGTAAAAGTTGTACATGAAAGAGCAACTACGTAAATAAATGTAGGCTGCCAAAGTTGATAGCAAAACATCTTGGTTGTAGTGGTTTGCTACTTTTTTGGGTTTTGCTTGGTTTCCGATTTTGAGGCCCGAGTTCGAATCCTTTCCACAGCAGAATGTTATATTTCTGTTCTTTTCTTCCTCAACCCTCGATAAAATTAGTTTT
>JAGPOY010003949.1:0-12533 GCA_018983105.1 Silene uniflora | reverse complement strand
ATTTCTCAGGGCCACTCGAGGAGTTGTAACTGAAATGCATGGCCATGCTCGAATACAGATTCGTTTTATCAGTTAAGTTACTCTCTAGTCGGGGAAACCACTCTTGATACAGATCGCTTGTAAAATACGACCTTTGTGAATACGGATTTGCAAATTGTTTTACATTGAGTGGGAGAAATGTAATTGGATATGAGAATTGGTTATCGCACTTACACTTGTACGGACAAGTGGGAGTTTGTTAGAGCGAGTGTCCTCCACAGTAAGTGTGATAACGTTATTGCACATACACTTGTACGGACAAGTAGGAGATTGTTGGAGCTGGTGTCCTCCACAGTTAGTGCAATAATTTATTAAATATCTAAAAGGTTCACAGGGTATACTTTGTATTATTATCAGTTGATCCACGTTTATCAATAACGGTTGGCTTGCTAGATAAGTTTGACGTTATTGTCATACAGATGGCGGTGATCAACTGGTCCCTAAAAGTCACACCTATAGGACACGTTTGAGAGATGTGACGGTATGAAAATACAGTCACATTGATGCCCAATACGACTAAACAGTTAGTCGGAGTAATTGACTAAAAGATTAGTCAATGCGATGTTGAGATAATTATTTAATACAGATTAAATAAAATTGGCTAAGACGGATTAAACTGTTAATTCGTAAATTAAATATAAACGGTTATATTTAATTAATGTATATAATGGGAGCTTAGACGGATTAAATGATTAATTCGTAAATTAATATAAACGGTTATATTAATTAAGCTTGTTATACAATATTGTCATTTTATTATTATCAGACCATTGTTAATATATCGACTGGGTTGACATATTAATATCTGACATTATAATTGACAATTTATAATAAAATCCCGTTAGGCATGCGTTTTAGCGATTGGGGCGAATCACGCATCAGAATAAGGAGAGAGTGGAAAGCCCACTCTCCCTTGTGAGATATTTCGGCCGAGTGAATAGAACAAAAGGAGAGGTCTCTCTCCTTTTTGCTTCTAACCTAATTCATTATCATCAAAACTAGGGTTTTGGAGCCATTCTCTCTGAAACTCAGATCTCACATCGGAAAAACTCACAACACGTTCTCTCAATATTGCAAGGCAATCAGAGAACATTTTTCTAGCAAAAGGGCATAGTCTTACGCGGTCTTGGGTGCAACACTTAGAAGGAAATCTACTTTGATTTCTGTTCTTAGGCCATATTCGCGAGGACCTAAGGTTGTATTCTCATATCTAGTTTTCGATTTATGTATTTCGTTTATGACGCGTATTTCACATGTTAAACTTTCGTTATAATCCTAAAATTTAAGGGGTGAATATACGGATATTCCCCACAAATACTTCTCGTTTAGCCAGTGATTTTAATTCTGCCTCAATAGCATCTTTCCATTTTGGCCAGTCAATTCTACGTCTGCACTGATCAACAGACCGTGGTTCATGATCCTCATTTTCATGCATGATATCAAGCGCTACATTAAATGCAAAAACACCATCATCGACGTCGATTTTATTTCGATTCCATGTTTTTCTAGACATGACATAATTTATCGAGATCTCTTCACAATTTTTATTTTCAGGTACCTGAATCTCTTGTAGATTATATCAGTCATGTCGTCAAGCTTTTCAAGGGGCTTGTAAGAAGCTATCTTATCCTCAACATTGCCATTATCAACTTTTTTTTTTCGTTAAAATGTAAGTAATATTAATGAAAAAAACGTAACCATACATCAAGTAATAGACGATCATTAGATCCGTCTCTACTACTCAACCATACGAGTAAATGACGCGGCCCAAATCTAGGCCCACCACCTTCCTACCCAAAAACAAAATATATCGACATCTTACAACAAAACCAGATTGAAGAAAACAAAATCACACTGTTCCTTCATCTTCTTCCTCGATGAAGCCTCTCAATCAAGGCCCTATCTTGCGTTCCGATCTTCAAATCAGATAAGCTCATAATTCTGCAAATAACCACTGCAACGATCTGATCTGCTATTCTCTCCGGTCTTATAATGGTATGTTTATGTTTGCTCTTATTTCTCTGCCACCAAATATAGTATATGGAGGCGTTATAAATCGCATCAATCAATCTCTTTCTTATGCTTGTCCCTGAAAATTGCAGCCTCCAAGTCACGGAGTCCCTTTGAGGGAGATGGTCTTGCTGAGTCATTATCAACTTTTGCTCCTTTTTGTTTTCGAGAATTTTTATCTTTGGAATCAATAGGTTTACCACGCTTCATGCGTGATTTAGACTCATTTGCGAGTAAAAGTCCTTCATGGACATTAATTTTAGCTGGAGCATTTGCAGCCGGTATATGAGATTTTATCACGCCTTTTGGATCAGTGAAGGCATCTGGCAGTTGATTTGCTAACTGTTGTAAATGAATTATCGTTTGAACTTCAAGTTCACATTGTTTAGTGCGAGGATCTAAATGAGATAATGATAATTCATGCCAACTTATCTCTTTTACCAGCTGCTTATTTTCTCCCCCTAATGTTGGGAAAAGTGATTCGTCAAAATGACAATCAGCAAAACGGGCCGTAAATAAATCTCCTGTAGATGGCTCTAAAAATTTAATAATCGATGGAGATTCGAACCCAACATATATTCCCAACCTTCTTTTGGGTTACATCTTTGTACGTTGTGGTGGGCTAATAGGAACATATACACCACAACCAAAAATTCTTAGATGAGAAACATTTGGTTCGTGACCAGAAACCAACTTTAGGGGGGATGATTTATGATAACTCGTTGTCCTGATGCGAATTAGTGCTGCTGCATGTAAAACCGCATGCCCCTATGCCGAAATAGGCAATTTAGACCTCATAAGCCTTGGTCTCGCAATTAATTGAATGCGTTTTATTAATGACTCAGCAAGACCATTTTGAGTGTGAACATGTGCTACAGGGTGTTCAACACTTATCCCAATAGACATACAATAATCATCAAAAGTTTGTGAACTGAATTCACTAGCGTTGTCAAAACGGATAGTCTTAATGGGATGATCTGGAAAGTGAGCGCTTACTCTTATCAATTGAGCTAGTAATCTCGCAAATGCCAGGTTACGAGTTGACAACAAGGACACATGTGACCATCTAGTTGATGCATCAATTAATACCATAAAGTATCGAAATGGTCCACTTGGTAGATGTATAGGTCCACATATATCACCTTGTATCCTTTCCAGAAATGTAAGGGATTCATTCCCTACCTTTGTAGGTGATGGCCTAATAATTAATTTGCCTTGTGAACAAGCGACGCATGAAAATTCACTAGTTTGAAAAATCTTCCGATTCTCTAATAAATGTCCACGTGAATTTTCAATGATTTTTCGCATCATTGATTATCCGGGATGGCCAAACCGGTCATGCCAAACAATAAAATTGTTTTTATTTGTAAACTTTTGGTTCACTAGTGCATGAGATTCAACTGCACAAATTTTCGTATAATACAAGCCTGAAGAAAACGCTTGTAATTTTTCCAACATACTTTTCTTATTCAAATTTGAACGTGTGATGTATAGGTATTCAACCCCATTCTCATTTGCTGTCTCAACATGAAATCCATTTCGGTGGATATCATTAAAACTCAGCAAATTTCTTTTTTAACTTAGGGGAGTACAAAGCCTCATGTATTTCAATATTCGTTCCATTAGGCAATAAAATATTAGCTCTTCCCGAGCCTTCAATTAATTCTGTACTCCCAGCAATTGTACAAACATTTGTCTTTTGCTCTTTCAGACAAGTAAAATACTTCTTATTTTTAAGAATTGTGTGCGTAGTAGCACTATCCGCGAGGCCTACATCTTCATGTGTAGCTTCCATTATAATCTTCAAAAAACAAATTACTTATAATAAGAATCACGCACTAAATAATGACTTAGCAAAACTTAATGTGTACGTAAAAGTAAGTTCCGTAAAAGTAAGTTATATAGGGGCTTTTGGTATAACTAGTTGATTAGGACATGGTACACGTATACATGCAAATTCCACTAAAGATATATGCAAATTTGATATATACAGGGGACCACGAATATGATTTCCTGTTAATTAGAAAGAGGACATGATCACGTGTGAAATTCCACTAAAGATATCTCCTAGTATAGGTTGGATATTTAATTGTCCGAAAACAAAGTTGTCAGTATTATATAGACATAAATAAGCAAACGCAAAGATGAATTTAAAATTTAATTGACATAAATAAAATAATTGGTAATATCTGAAAACTTAACACCCATACTTGGTAATACCCATAAAATAAACTTAACAAGTGTACTTGAATTTATTCGAAAGCAAATTAATAGCTAAAATAGACGGAAAATAAATAACTTTAAGCAAAGTAAAAAATTTTAATCTAATTTCTGGCACTTCCATCGCCAATCATAGGGTCAATTTCTCTATCATGATCAAAGGTCATGAAATCTGATATGTCCAAATCCATAAATTGGTCAGAAACGAAAGGTAGATTGTTATCACCATCAGCATAATTCGTCTCAATATTCTCATGCTCAGCAGCAAAATTTGCTTCAATATTCTTCCCTTTGTTATTTTTCTGAGACTTCTTGTAAAGATCAACAAGATGTTGAGGTGTACGACAAGTATTAATCCAATGTCCTGTACTACCACAACGATGACATAGGTTGTCACCAGCTTTCTTTATCTTATCACGTGGACGATCTTTTTGTTCATAATTTCGGTGAGAATACGATCTTTTAAATTTTTCACCTCTACCACCGAGAAAATTACCTTGTCCTCGTCCTCGTCCACGTCCAAAGCCACTACCTCTAGTGCGACCCGATTTATTTGTCGGATGCACTTCTGGGAGTGGATCAGTGCCAGTAGGGCGAGATTGGTGGTTCTTTAACAGGATTTCATTATTCTGCTTAGCCACTATTAAGCATGCAATTAGTTCAGAGTGCCTTTTAAATCCTCTCTGGCGGTACTGCGTGAAAGCAGTAACTGTGAACTATAAAACATTTGATATGTTTTTTCCAACATATCTGCATCAGATATCTTTTCTCCACATTGAGATAACCGTGAAGCGATTCTGTGCATGGCTGAGTTATACTCAATAACGGATTTTTAATCCTGCAGCCTTATATTTACCCAGTCAAATTTGACTTTTGGAAGAATGACTGTTTTAAGGTGATCACACCTTTCTTTAAGGTTTTGCCATAAGATCAGAGGATCTGCTTGCACAGTCAAATATTCAAATTTGAGTCCTTCGTGGAGATGGCGACGAAGGAGAATCATGGCCTTGGCCTTAGTTTGTTCAGATGCAGTATTGTCAGTTTTAATAGCATCACCAAGATTGTTCCCGGAGATGTCCAAAGCCGTGAAATCAAGCTTGGTCAGATTCGACATGATGAAACTATCATGAAAATAAACAAGTTAATTTAATACCATTAAACAAAATAATGAACAATGATAAGATAGAGTCCAAACGTAAAACGGATAAAATAAAAGTAACATGGTGGTTTACGTGTAGATTGAGCATGTAGATTGTAGTTTTGGTGATTACATGTAGACATGGTGACCAATTATGCATGTAGACAAATTATCCTTAACATGATGATTTTCAGCGAACATAATAAGTCCAAACGTAATTCTGGTTCTTTGACTAAAATTAATAACAAACAGTTGTCTTATGAGAATAAAGTTAGAACGGGATTTCTTACCAAGTACTTACGGTTTCGGTGAACAAAATAAAAAATAGGGTTAGAGATTCGTGCTGATAACATGTTATAAAATAGAGAGAACAATAAGAAGAGAAAGTAGAGAGGTAATCAGATGTGAGTATTATTATGAGATCAAGGTCTCTATTTATATACATACAAGAGATCTGAAATACAATATAGTAATATATACAAGAGTCTTGTTTCCCAAGAAAGAGTTCTCCTAATATAATAAAGATACTAGAGAGTTCTTGAGATAATGAATATCCACTAATAAATTATTTCATAACAAAGAAGAGACTCATGTTTATTTAAGTAAAGAATCTCTATATAAAATGTCATAAACTTCCGAGGTGCGGTTTGCTCATAATAAATTATTTGTGAACAGCTAACCTGTAAACTTCAATTCCGTCTTTTGCTCAAAGATTAGTTCGTAAAAAATATTTCCCTTTCGATATAGTGGTTCATCTTTTTCTCACAGAAACTTTGGATTGTCTAGTTACATTTAGAAATTTACTTTGCCTCAATATGTTTTATTAAAGTCGTTTTATGAACTGAAACATTTTGAGTACCGGTTTCCGACAGCTTTTAGAAATGAATTTTTAGACCCTTGATACTTTCAACTTTTGAAGTTTCTTATAAAATGGAAGTTGTAGCTAAGAGCTACAGGAAACCAGGAAAATTGGTCTTGTGTCATTTCGATTGTCTGTATTTAATTATGAATTTTACGGTACTGCTGTCCTATTTTATAAACTCTTTTAGAACTCCGTCTCATTAAGGCCTAAATAATATATCCTTACTAAAGTATTTTAAGTCAATTGTTGGTTTTAAGTTTTAAATACAATGACTTATTTTAGTTTAAAGTCCCTAAATTAATTTTATTCTTTTGGAAGTAAAGTTTAAGCTTCCTGTTTTGAAGAAATAAAAGCGTAGTTCACTTACGAACCTTTGAAATAATATACATTGACAAGATATTGTCTTTGGGATATTTTTAAGTTTGGATTAATTAAAGTAAAGGCAAAGAATAATAAACTAAGGCATACGGGTTTTTATACAGCTATATGGTTGGGTACCCTGCGGGCGGTACATATTATCGTAGAGTCATGTACATGTACTTAGACTGGGACTACGCACTGCGGAGTAAGACGAGTCCTGTTATAGTTTGTTGTCTAGTGAGTGAACTTGGAGTTGGTCACTTACGTGACACTGGGTTCCCGAAACTAGTGTAAGATGCTGCGGTGTCAAGGAGTATAGCTAAAGTTACTTTATAGCATGAACTATATTATTTCCATCCTGTCGTTTGAGGAATTTTGCTTTTAAGCATGCAACACGTTTGTTTTAAGCGTGAGTTTGGTAATTTATTTTTGTTACATATGTTTTGATATTTCAATCTATTTTTGATATATTATTGTTTCTGTAACATTTATATTATGTAATATGGCTGGGAGAACGTCGAGTTACTCCCCACTGATTGTGGTTGTTTTGTTTATAACATGACATGTATTTGTTTTGGCTGGGAAAATCGTGTGAGCTAGCGAGCAGTTTGCAGATCCTACTCCGTTTTTCTACCTCCTTGGTTTTAGTCTTGAACACTTTTGGAAGTTTTTATTTTAGCACTTTTTAGAAAAGTGGCAATTTGTATTTGACTAACCATTTTGGAATTTTGTCCTTGAGAATTTTATACTTCTCAATTTATGACAGTTAGAACTTTTATCTTTGTGTTTTAATACCAAGTCAACAATGATTCCGCCATTGTTTTGCATTAGATTTTATAGGGGTTTACAGTTGGTATCAAAGCAACGTTGCTCCCGACGCTCACACATTGATCTTTAGGAATATGCCTAATAAATGATTTAGAGAGAGATGGGTAGAAACCAATAAGGACGTGGATGCTAGTTTATTTGTTCTTGCAATTCAGTGCTTAGCATTGACTATGTGTTATCATTCTTTTAAGATGGTCGGACGAGGACATGGACATAGACATGAAGAGAACCCAGATCACACTGCGATAAATCAAGCTATCATCAACTCGCTGAACCAGCTGACTAACCGGATAGAGAACATGATTCCTCATGGTAGAGGGAACGGTGGACAACGAAAGTTCAGTTTATCCCGTGCTGCTGGACAGATGGCAAAGAGCAGGCTGACATACTTCAAGGGTGTAATTTGTGGGAATATCAGTATATCTCCTCAAGACATTTTTGGATTATAACGAAATTATAGAATATGAAAATACGAGTCATAAACGAAATGCAAGATCTAACTACATAAGAATTAGAAATAACCTTTGGTCCTAGCAAAATGACCTATGAACAATATCGAAATCGATATTCTCCTAATCGTTACACCCAAGATGCTCCGAGAATATGCCCTTCTTCTTTGCTAGAAAAGTTCTCAAAAATTACTGTTAATTTTGTGAGAGTTTTGTGTGTTTAGATGAGAGAATGTGTGTGGAATGAATTAGGTTTTTAGGAGAGCATGTTAGTCAGTATATACTAACTTTTCTCCACCTAACAAACCCTAAAACAAGTGAGTCAAATAAGGATAGAATATCTCCTTATTATTCACTTCCAAAACCGACCAAAACCGAGTAAGAGAGAGTTATGGACTCTCTCTTATACTTATCTTGTGGTTAGCTTACTAAAATGTATATTGTAAATGTTATTATAAATTGTCATTTAATTTGTCATTTATTAACAAGTCCACTACAACCTTTTGTAGTCGATATTATTAATACAAGTCCGGCATAATTAATAATGACAATATCGTATAATATATACATCAATTATAAATATCGCATATTTATAATTTGCTAATTAAATATAACCGTTTATGTTTAATTATGAATTAACCGTTTAATTCATTTAAGCTTACATAATATACATTTAATTAAATATAACAGTTTATATTAAATAACGAATTACATTTAATTCGTATAAGCTAATATTATTTAATCTCATTAAATAATCGTCTCATCATAACATTGACTAACCGTTTAGTCAATTACATCGACTAACCATTTAGTCATATTAGGCATCAATGTGATTGTATTTTCATATAGTTACATCTCTCGAACACATCCTTTAGGTGTGACTTTTAGGGACCAGTTGATCACCGCCATCTGTATGACAATAACGTCAAACTTCTAGCAAGCCAACCGTTATCGATAAACGTTAATCAACTGATTATAATACAAAGTATACCCTGTGAACCTATAAGAGATTTATAATGTTATCACACTAACCGTGGAGGACACAAGCTCCAACAATCTCCCACTTGTCCTTACAAGTGTATGTGCGATAACGTTATCACACTAACTGTGTAGGACACAAGTTCCAACAATCTCCCACTTGTCCGTACAAGTGTATGTGCGATAACCGATTCTCATATCCTTAAATTTCTCCCACTCAATGTAAAGCAATTTGCAATGTCCGTATTCACAAAGGTCGTATTTTACAAGCGATCTGTATCAAGAGTGGTTTTCCCGACTAGAGAGTAACTCAACTGATAAACGAATCATTATTCGAGCATGGCCATGCATTTCAGTTACAACTCCTCGAGTGGCCCTGAGAAATAACACAACCTGATAAAGGTTGAATATTTTCTTCAACTCAAAACTTGCAGATACAAGCGCAGCATGAAATGACCCAGTGAAAATCTACTTTGCCTCCTGTTACGGTCGACCATGAGAAAGAAACCAAAGTCACCCAAAAACTGCCTTAAATCTCAAGAGACAGTCGATAGTCAAAAGAATCGACTCGAAGGAACACTATGGACGTTCAATCCACGACCTGGCACCGAATGTTGTTAAACATTTAGGACTCCATAACGCAGTCACAATGTCCTACGAGGTATCATCATAACTCGTATGTGTGATCGATCAGTCAACCGTTTGACTTATGGCTCGTTGAACCCACTATCAATCAACTTCACAAAATAATAGCCAGAGTTATCAGCTCATGTAGGCGATTACGGACCAAGATAAATATAATGTTATTCAGTTCACTTTGTGGCATTCAATGTTGTCGTACAATCCACATGAAAAACAAAATATAAAATAAAACGACGAAGTTATAAATAGTATATGAAAAAGATGTATCTAATCCATAATCAACTACTACAACTCAGGAACACGTTTGATTCCCATGGAAATAACGTGCCCTTCATGCTTATCATATTTCAATGGTTTAGTGAGAGGATCTGCGATGTTATCATCCGTGGCAATCTTGTCAATCACTATTTCTTCTTGCTCAATGTAATCACGGATCAAATGAGCCTTCCGATGTACATGTCTAGACTTGTTGCTAGACTTAGGCTCCTTAGCCTAGAAGATGTCACCTCTATTATCACAATAGATGGTGATCGGGTCATTCGAACTAGGAACTATGGTTAGTCCTTGTAAGAAATGACGGATCCATATAGCTTCCTTTGCAGCTTCCGAAGCGGCATAGTACTCGGACTCGGTAGTAGAATCTGCTACAACTTCTTGCTTGGAACTCTTCCAGCTAACTGCAGCACCATTAAGAGTAAAGACGAATCCGGATTGAGATTTAGAGTCATCTCAATCCGTTTGGAAGCTAGCATCTGCGTAACCGATTGCGCACAGCTCAATGTCTCCTCCATAAGTCAATACCCAATCCTTAGTCCTCCGTAGGTACTTAAGGATGTTTTTCACAGCTATCCAGTGTGTTTTACTTGGATTGCCTTGGTACCGACTCGTCATACTCAATGCATATGCCACGTCTGGACGTGTGCATATATCATGGCATACATGATCGATCCTATAGCTGATGCATAAGGAACGCGTTTCATGCGCCCGACCCCTTCAGATGTCGTGGGTGACTGAGACTTGCTCAAATGCATCCCAGATATCATTGGAAGGTTCCCTTTCTTGGAGTTGGTCAGGCTGAATCTCTCAAGGATCTTATCTATATAAGACTCATGACTGAGAGATAACATCCGTCGTGATTTATCTCGATAGATACGGATTCCCAAAATGCGTTGTGCCTCTCCCAGGTCTTTCATCTGTAAATGGTTCTTTAATCATACTTTTACCGAAGTTAAGAGAGGAATGTCATTCCCAATCAAGAGTATGTCATCAACATACAATATCAAGAAGAAAATCTTGCTCCCACTCGACTTGATGTATAAGCATGGTTCCTCGACCAATCGAGTGAAACCATTCTCTTTTATCACCTGGTCGAAACGATGATTCCAACTCCTAGATGCTTGCTTAAGTCCATAAATGGAACGCTTAAGCTTGCATACTTTCTTAGGATTTTTGGGATCGATGAAACCTTCGGGTTGTACCATGTACAATTCCTCCTCCAAATAACCGTTTAAGAAGGCGGTTTTCACATCCATTTGCCAAATTTCATAGTCATGAAAAGCGGCAATCGCTAAGATTATCCGAATGGAACGCAGCATGACTACGGGTGCAAAAATTTCATCATAATGCAATCCGTGCACTTGAGTGAAGCCTTTTGCCACTAGTCGCGCCTTATAGGTATCTGGTTGCCCTTCTACAGAATGCTTTATCTTGTAAAGCCATTTGCACTGAAGTGGTCTTACCTTATTAGGTAACTCAACAAGATCCCATACGTTATTCTCATACATGGAGTCCATCTCGGATTGCATGGCTTCGAGCCATAGCTTAGAGTCGGAACAGGTCATGTCACCTTTATAGGTAACGGGTTCATTACTCTCTAGGAGCAAAACGTCATTGCCATCATTCTCCTCGACCATACCGATGTATCTGTCGGGAGGGATGAAGAGACTACCCGACCTCCTGGGTTCCTCAGGAATATTAAGCACATCAACGGTTGAAGGAACATCTTCCTCCATTGGTTGTTTGATTGTTGGTTCTAGAATCTCCTACAGTTCGAAGGTTCTATTACTTGACTTGTTCTCGAGAAACTCTTTCTCTAAGAACGTCGCACTAGCCGCAAAAAAAACTCGATGTTCGGTTGGCGAATAGAAGTAATGACCAAACATTCCTTTTGGATAACCAATAAAGTATGTCTTGACCGATCGCGGGCCGAGCTTATCCTCGTGTCTCCACTTGACATAAGCCTAGCAGCCCCAAACCCGAATAAAGAACAAGTTGGGTACCGTTCCCTTCCATATCTCATATGGAGTCTTGTCAACAGCTTTAGACGGACTTCGGTTAAGTATAAGAGCAGCTGACAAAAGAGCATAACCCCATAATGAATCAGGCACTACCGTGTGACTCATCATGGATCGAACCATATCAAGTAAAGTTCGATTTCTCCGTTCGGATACACCATTTAATTGAGGTGTTCCAGGTGGAGTTAACTGTAAAACGATTCCACAGTTTTTAAGGTGTTGATAAAACTCATTTGAAAGATATTCGCCACCACGATCTGATCGAAGTGCTTTAACCTTTCTTCCCAGTTGGTTCTCAACCTTATTCTGGAATTCCTTGAATTTATCAAAGGACTCACTTTTATGTTTCATTAAGTAGACATATCTGTATCTACTCAAATCATCCGTGAAAGTGATAAAATATCTATAGCCATCTCTTGCGTTAATCGACATAGGTCCACATACATCTGTATGTATGAGTCCTAATAGGTCAGTAGCGCGCATTCCAACACCTTTGAAGGAAATTCGAGTCATTTTACCGATTAGACATGATTCACACGTGCCAAATGATTCAAAATCAAATGTCGAGATAGTCCCAGTCTGTATGAGCTTCTTTACACGTTTCTCATTTATATGTCCCATTCGACAATGCCATAGATACGTTTGATCTTTGTCACCTACCTTTGCTTTCTTACTATTCACATGTAATACATCTGTGGTTTGATCTAAGACAT
>JAGPOY010003948.1:0-12534 GCA_018983105.1 Silene uniflora | reverse complement strand
CTGCCTTATTACATCAATTTCTTGTTTTAATCTTTCTTTCCCTTATTTCTCTTCCTTTATCTCCTAGTATAGTTGTCAACAATTTTAAACCCCCGAATTTGTGACCAGACAGATTAGATTTGCATAATAGAACTGCCTCTCTGTGGGATCGACCCTACTTCCGCTGACTACCTAGTTAGTAGACTTAGGTTTTATTTTTGATATAGTATCGACACGTATCAATGAACCCATATTTTTGTAATGCTTCTCCCAACTTCGCAAACCAACATCTCGGAGCCTGCTTGAGACCGTACAATGATTTTCGCAATCGACACACCATGCCTGGTACATTAGGCTTTAACCCAGGAGGAAGCTTCATATATACTTCTTCAGATAGATCCCCATGCAAGAATGCATTGTGAACATCCATCTGATGTAAGTCCCAATTTTTTGCAGCAGCAACCGCCAGAAAAGTACGTACTGTAGTCATTTTAGCAACCGGTGCAAATGTCTCTTCATAATCTATCCCATCCGTCTGATGATTACCAAAGACAACTAGACGGGCCTTCAGTCTTTCAATTGAACCATCAGATTTGTATTTTATTTTGTATAGCCACTTACTCCCTAGAGCACGTTTTCCTTCAGGTAACGGCTCCAAAGTCCATGTGCCATTATCATCGAGAGCCTTCATTTTAGCATCCATGGCTTTACGCCAACCATCGTCTGCCACGGCCTCTTGAAAGGAGCGTGGTTCCTTATTTGTCGTAATGGCTGCCAAAAAATTACGATACTCGAGAGAGAATTGATTACAAGTTAGATAATTCACAAGGGGATACTGTTTACCTGAGAACGGTGATGACGTAGCAATATGAGAGGCATTGGACGGAGGACTACCTCGAATAGTTTTGTCAAGGACATAATCACACAGGTTAGTAGATGGTATTTTGAGACGATGACCACGACCCATTTGTTCCGGAACTTGCGAACCAGAGGCAGCCCTTGGTTCATCGACAACCTCATTATCAGGCTGTGAATTATTTTCATCCTCATTATCAGGAACCGTGGGTTCTTCCACCAATGGCACTGTGGGACTGTGGTCAGACTCAGTATCATGATCAGCGAACACCTCATTGTGCTGATAATCGCTCCTTGCGGACGAGCCAACAGATAAATACGGGAATTGATCTTCATAAAAAATGACATCACGGGACACAAAGAACTCATGTCGATCCATATCAAATAAATACCAGCCTTTCTTACCGAAAGGGTACCCGAGAAAGACGCATTTCTAACTCCTACTAGCAAACTTATCCCTTCTTGCTCGTTGATTATGAGCATAACATAAGGAGCCAAAAACACGCAAATTTTCAAACGGTGGAGACTGTCCAAACAAAACCTCATAGGGTGTTATTCCACCCAATAAAACTGATGGTGTGCGATTTATAAGGTAGGCAGCTGCAAGGGCACATTCTCCCCAGAAAGTAAGCGACAAACCTGCCTGAAACCGAAGAGCACGAGCCACATTAAGCAAATACTGATGCTTACGTTCCACCCTTCCATTTTGCTGGGGGGTACCAACACATGAGCTGTGAAACAAAATACCGTTTGTTTTGAAATAAGATTGCAAACAATGAAATTCGGTCCCATTGTCACTACGGACAATTTTGATTGCAGCGGAAAATTGACGAGCTATTAAAGCAACAAAATCCATGAATCTCGCATAGACTTCCGTTTTATAGGACAACAAATAAATCCACACAGCACGCGAGTAGTCGTCAACAATTGTAAGAAAATAGCGCGAATTACTTGTAGATGGAGGGTCATACGGCCCCCATAAATCACAATGCACAAGCTCAAACAAACCACTACTTTTATTATTACTTAAAGGAAAAGAGTTTCGAACATGCTTTGCACGATACAAGTCTCACATGGTTTTGTCAAAGTGTCCTTATTACTAACAAACGGAAGTAATTTAACAACTTTTTCAGATGGATGACCCAACCGTTTATGCCATAAAGAAATACTTGTACTAACACTCAATGAACTTGTGACAACACTCGGCTCCTGTCGAAGGTAGTATAGTCCGTCCAGCCTATCGCCCTTGCCAATCACCGTTCTCGTACATCAGTCCTGAATAATACACAGACTAGCATTAGACACAAATTCACAATCAATGGCATCACTCAATTGTGATGCAGAAATTAAATTACAGCGTAACTGGGGTACGTAAAGGACGGGATCAAGAGAGATAGTCGGAGTCAAGGTGACAGAGCCAACTTGAGAAGCATGAACTTGCGTGCCATCAGGAAGGCCAACAACACGACTGGGAATGGAACGAACATTAAAGAGAGAGTCCAAGTGTCCTGTTACATGATGAGAGCATCCCGTATCAATAAGCCACTTACCAGAGAAGGTATGAGACGGTGTGCCATAAACTGTCACAGGAGGTTGGGACGGCTCCCCTGCTTTGGAATTAGTATGAACAGCATTGGAACTCTCAGATTTTGAACCCGAGGCACTATCAGTCCTGGGTTGTGCAGAGCGTGATCCTCCATTCCCATCACCTCGACCCTTATTCGCATACCCACCACGGGCTGCTCCAGAACCGCCACGACCTGCTGATTTCCGGTCGCGAAGTTCATACCACCAATCGGGTAACTCGTCCATCAAATCAAAACACATACTACGATCATGTCCCATCTTATTACAATGATTGCAAACCAATTTCTGACGCTCAACCCGAGACAATTGAGATGAAGGACGGTCATCCCCTCTGCGCTGGTTATTCTGGCGCAAGGCAAAGGTCGCCACCTCAGAGTGAGGGGCGAGTGTAGGGGTGGTATGAAGACCCTTAACACGTTCTTCTTGGGTAATTAATTGAAAAGCTCGATCGACAGCGGGTAACGGAGATTGAGACAAGATAACAGACCGAAGAGTATCGAGAGAGGAGACCAAGCAAGAATTGATGAAGACGGTCAGACTCTCTTCGCTCCAAGTGCTGTTTCCCGATATTAACAGCACACTTGCAGTCAATAATAGGTTCATATTTATCCAATTCATCCCACAATTGGTTTAAAGTACCATAATAGACGGCGACTGACATCGCCTCAGTTTGACGACAGTCACGCAACGCACCCTTAATATGTTGGATCCGGGGTCCATCAATAATATCAAAGCGATCTTGAAGATCGTCCCACAAGCGCTTTGCATTTTCATACTTAGATAAAAGACGACGTACCTCAGGATCAATGATATTCATCAGCCACGAGACGAGCAGGGAATGAATCGTTTCCCAATCGTCCTGCGTACAAGAAGGTTTTGGTTCAGTAAACGTACCATTAAGGAAGCCAAATTTTCGCCGCGCACGGAGGGCGTTTCGCACCACATGAGCCCACTCATCAAAGTTGTGGAGATTGAGCCGAATATCAGTGATGTGATCACCGGGTTTATCATGATTCCCGACATAATAAGGAGAGGAAGAATCAATTTTTAGGGGTGGTGGAGCTTCATCGCCAGACATGACGACAGATTTGGGGATTTTGATGATTTTTATTTTGTGTTTTCCTTTTGTTTTCGGTATTCTAGGTTAGATTTGGTGCCTTTGATAATTTGATTTTAATATTTTGGTATTTTCCCCTGATACCATGCTAAAGAATTGAATTAATATAATCATAAGGCTTGCCTTTCTTTGTTATTAGAATTGGTATTTATACAACTCAATGTCGTAGGGAACAAACTAGGGTTGGAACATAAACCAAGCCCAATACAAAATATATCATAAACTCGATATGTAACTTAATACCATAAACCCGATACTTAACTTATTACCAAGTTTGGAGAATACATTAGGAGGGCGGGTCAGGGGACAACATTACAGTAGCCGAGTCAATATTACGAAGATATTTTACAAATTTTGACGCAAAATGCCAACAAAAGTTTCCATTGCATGGGGAACGATCATGAAGCGAGTAGCGAGTGAGAGAATCAACTATCAAGTTGGTTAATCTTCCGTCGAAAATGATCTTCAAAAATGGAGAGGCTCTTAGATGTTTCCTGCCATACTATTTAGAAGTATCAATTATCACTTGTAACTAGTTTTTGAATTATTGAATAACTAAGAACAAGAAACGAACTATTGAATAAATCAATTGGAATAAGAGTTAGAATAACTGTGAACAAGAAAAAAATTGGTTACATGTAACTTTCTGTGAAAAACATTTGTTATTCAATTTAATAACTATTGCATAAAGGAGAGTGCTAGGGCGACACCGCGTATTCAGTAACACCCTAATAAAAAAATAGAAAAAAATAAAAACTAAAAAAAAGTTTTTGTTTTTGCGCCAATATCATAGGAATAAAACTGTAATTCATAATCAATTATATTAATAAAATAAAATATAGAAGATACTACTAATTAGAACTAAACTGTAGCTAATATTATACAAGATTATAAACTGTGATCAATCTATGATCATAATCATACGATTCTGTATGATGTTGTTTGTAAGAAAGATGAGTATGGGAGAAGGATATAAGGAAGATAATTTGATGTAAACTTTGTTATTGATTGAATGAATCATCTGTATACAATCTACTACAAGTATTTATAGACTATCTACATAGCGTATGAGTAGGTATTAGTCGGTTAGGTAGTTAGTTAGATCGTAACTAACTTTTGTAACAACCTCCTATATACTCCTTTATCTCCTATACTCTACAACCCCCCCTCAAGCTGAACTTTCTTGAGGAAGCTTGAGACCTAACTTATTACAGAAAAACAGATGCTCTTTTGCTCCTAAGGCCTTAGTCATTATATCAGCCAATTGCAATCCACTCTTCACATCTGAGTATACAAAAAACCTTCTAGTTGCTTGTCTCGAACAAAATGGCAGTCAATATCTAGATGCTTTGTCCGTTCATGGAAGACTGGGTTTTGTGCAATGTGCTGGGCTGCTTTATTATCACAGTATAGAGGTATAAGCAACTTGATGTCAACCCTGAAGTCCTTTAATAGGCCAACCAACCAGACTAATTCACTGGAGGTATAGGACATGCTTCGATACTCAGTCTCAGTGGAGCGGCTCTTGCTAACTGTAACTTGTTCCTTTGTTTTCCAAGAAACAAGTGATTGTCCTAAGAAAATACAGTAGCCACTTAATGACCTACTAGTATAGGCACAAGACCCCCAATCTGCATCACTGTAAGCCTGCAAACTCATATCATAATCAGGAGAATAGAATAGGCCAGCATTGATGGTGCCTTTCAAATATTTGAGAAGATGTTGTGCTACCTGATAATGTGGCTCTCTTGGCTTACTTAAGAATTAACTGAGATGTTGCACACTGTAGGCAATATCTGGTCTTGTTAAACTTAAGTATAATAATCTGCCAATCAATCTTCTGTAAACTTCAGTATCTGGCAATGGCTCTCCATGTTCAACAGATAGCTTTAAACCTTTCTGCATATGAAAAAGGGATGGTTTACAGTCCTCAAAGCCTGCATCCTTGATGATGTCCAGGACATATTTCCTCTGATTTAACATAATGCCAAAATTGTTTCTAGCAATCTCTAGCCCCAAAAAATACCTCAGCTCTCCTAGGTCTTTAATAGTGAACTTTTAATGCAACTCCTGCTTCAGCAGAGAAAGAGCATTCAAGTCATCTCTTGTGAGCAAGATATCATCAACATAGACTAGTGCAATTGCCAGCTTTCCTGAACCTTGATCTTGCTTTGTAAACAGGGAATAATCTTGCCTGGACTGCACATAACCATGCTGAACCAGGAACTTAGTCAGTTCCAGGTTCCACTGTCTTGAAGCATGTTTTAACCCATATAAGGATCTAACCAGCTTACAAACTTGTCCTTGTGTTGCCTTAGTATAGCCCAAAGGAGGTTTCATATATATATTTCTTCATCCACAAAGTCATGGAGAAATGCATTGTTGACATCTAACTGAAATAGTGACCACTTCTTTATGGCAGCAACAGCAAGTAATGTCCTCACAGTAGTAAACTTGGCAACAGGTGAAAAAGTAAGCTTATAATCCTTGTCTTTCACCTGAGTAAAACCTTTTGCCACAAGTCTTGCTTTGAATCTTTCTACAGAACCATCAGCTTTGTGTTTAATTTTGTAAACCCATTTGCTGCCTATTGCCTTCTTATCCCTAGGTAAATCAGTCAATATTCATGTATTATTTGTTTCTAATGCTTGAATCTCTTGATTCATTGCAGAAACCCATCTTGGATCTTTACTAACTTGACTATAGTAGCTAGGTTCAGTTTCTGTGAGAACCTTACATAAAGATGACTTGTAAGTCTGATCATAATCTGTGAGTTGGCTTATCACAGCAGAATGAAGAGCAGTACAAGTAGGCAGCTTTGTGGAACAATGATATTCAGCTAACTTGAGTGGTGGCTGTCTTGATCTTGTAGACCTCCTGACAACTGATGGAATAATAGCAGGAACAGAAGAAGAATTTTCCCTAGTTGTATTAATATTAGTAGTACTATTATTTTCAAAAATAGTTGAATCTAAAATGTTATTATTGTTTGTAATATCTGATGTATTAGTAGAACAAGATTCCCGTGTTTCTTCTAGAACATCAAGATCTGTTAGAAAGTCTGAAGAAACAGAAAATTGACCATTGCCCTTAAATGGGAAACAATGTTCATAAAATACTACATCTCTGTTTACAAAAACTTCATGTGTTTGTAAATCATATAACTTGTACCCCTTCTGATTTGGTGGATAACCAATGAATAAACATCTCCTTGCTCTAGACAAGAATTTGTCTCTAACAATGGGTGGTCTAGTTGCATAACAGAGAGTACCAAACTCCCTCTACTCATCATATTTAGGCATAGAGTGAAATAAAAGCTCATGAGTAGTTTTCCATTGAAGAATAACATATGGCATTTTATTAATAAGATAAGTTGCAGCAAGTAAACACTCCCCCTAGAATTTGATGGGTAAATGTGCATGATACGATTCTGTATGATGTTGTATGATATTGTTTGTAAGAAACATGAGTATGGGAGAAGGATATAAGGAAGATAATTTGATGTAAACTTTGTTATTGATTGAATGAATCATGTGTATACAATCTACAAGTATTTATAGACTATCTACATAGAGTAGGAGTAGGTATTAGTCGGTTAGGTAGTTAGTTAGATTGTAACTAACTTTTGTAACAACCTCCTATATACTCCTTTATCTCCTATACTCTACAAAGATTACATATATCATAACAAATTAAACAAATCTTTATCTTCATCAAATCATACGTTCATCTATCGTCAAAAAAAAAAAAAACTACGAGTTATTTCAAACGAACGACGAATACTGGATTCATAGTTGTTAAGGTATGTTCAATTGTATGCACGAACGATGAAATATAATTGGTTCATTAAATTTGTTGTGTTTTAATTGATATGGAAGAACAAATAACCATTTGATACTCAAAAAAAGTTTGAAATTAATGACAAAATGAAAACCATTATTATAAATTTGTTCATCGTGAGATTGATTATTCATGAAATTAGTGTTAAGGTATGTTTTTCTTTTCTTTAAAATTTCAAATAAATTTGTGTATGGGATTCTTAATAAATCTGATCTCACTTTTTCTTATGAGATTTATTCCTTTATCATTATTGTTAATTAATTAACCAATGTTAAGTTCCTATATTACCCTTTAATACTAATAAGTTGAAATTCAAATTTTGATGGAGGATAAGCAAAATGGATAAGTAATTACAATAATAATAGAGTAAATTAACAAAAACTCCCTTCAATATATCACTTTTTAAAATTAACTCCCTTATGAAAACTTTTTAATAAGTTACTCCCATAAAATGTTTTCAGGTCAAAAATTGCACCGAAATGGACTTTACGGTAAAAAATTGTGTTTTTGGACCGTTTTACCCCTGTTTTATTATTAACTCAACCCTCCCATGTTTGCATCTTCAACTTCACTTTTACAACACATTCTTCATTAAAATTCAAAATTTCACTCCAAAATTCTCCCCCAAATTTGAGCACTGGTGAATCTTTTCCCAAATTGTGATGATTCCAAATTGTTAACTGCAAGTTTCTTCCCACAACTCATTCTTATTGTGTTAATTTGTTTGTTTTAAATTTGGGTTTTATATGCGAATCAATTTTTGGGTTTAACTTGCCAACAATTTATTTGTTCATAGCCATATTTTGCCTGTTCAATTTCTGGGTTTAATATTGCCAAGTTCATTTGTTCATTTCCCTAATTGATGTGGGGTTTTAAGTCAAAATTTCTGGGCTTATAACCCAAATATATATGTTTGAAACCTTAATTTCTTGGTTTGCAACCCTAATTTGTGAATTTGGAAATCTAATTTCAGTGTTTAAAACCCAAATTTCTGGGTTGGTGCAAGGCCAAGAAACATATTGAAGCCGAACAAGCTATGGCGGAGATAGAGAAGTATGGATGATATCAACCATATCGTGCATATGTATACATACACTTGCTTGGTTGAATACTAGTGTGACAAAAAGGACTTCCGAAAGGTTGACGCAATTTTGGATCATATGAGACAAAAAGATTGTTGTCCTAATGTGGTGACTTATACTATTATTATTCGTGCTCTAGGAAAATTAAAGGAGACAGATAAAGCCTTTGAAGTAATTAAGATGAAGAAGATATACCTTAACTGGGGAAAATTTGGGCAAATTTTAAGGGGTGATTGAATGAGGTGAGGTGAAGAGTATAAAGGGAGAGAGAAGAGTATAAGGGTATATAAGAGAGTAGAAGGGCATTTTCGTCCTAAAAACACTTAAAATTAGAAAATTAAAAATTTGCCGGAATATGGTACCTGTGCGTCAATTTGGGTGTAATATTTGACCTGAGTACATTTTCTGAGGATAAATTATTAAAAATTTTTCATAAGGGAGTTAATTTTGAAAATGGTATATTGAATGGAGTTTTTGTTAATTTACTCATAATAATACTCCGGATGTCGCTCAATTTGTGTAACACCCGGTGTCACCATCTCATTTTCCTTGTATAAAAGGGCTTTAGACAAATTTTATGGTGAAATTATGTACGGAGTGTTACATTACTTAATTATTCCCACCAAAATAACTTCTTCCAAGTTCCAACTACCACGATCCGGTGAAAAGCGCATATAAATATTTGTATTTGCAATACTTTTTGTGCAAGACGGTGTAACAACCCGTGTTTCCGGACTTACACGATGGCCTACTCGGCCGAGTGGAATACACTCGACCGAGTAAGATATTCCACTCGACCGAGTGGAAATATGCACCCTTAACCAAGTTCCTGCTCGAAGCTCACTCGATCGAGTAACGCTTTACTCGACCGAGTGCGTTTCACTCGACCGAGTGGAATTTTCACTCGATCGAGTGCAAAGTCGTTGTCAAGCAACGGACCGCGTGTGACTCTTGTCTCTTTCTCTTATGATTGTTGACTCCTTTTGACTCATAAAATCAAATTTCCTTCCCTCAAATCACTCTTATTCTCAAACCCTATCGTCACCTACCACATTATCACATTCAAAAACACATTCTTGGGTGGCTAGGAAAGCTTAGTAATATCTACTCCTAATTCATCTCCTTGATTCACTTTGGGTTGGTAAGATCACTAATCATTCTCTTAATCTTTCACTTTGTTAAACCCTAACCTTAGTATGATGTCAAGATAGAACCTTGGGGTCTTGGAAGCGAATTACGAGGAACAAATTAATATATATGTTGATGTAGTTTGTGTAGTAATGGTTGAATGATTAATATTATGTAGGAAGCTTCATAGAGGAGAACTTCTAGGACTAGCTTGAAGTCTTGAGAAGATTGTAAGGTAGGGATTCTCTCCTTACTAGCTTGGTGATATGAATGTTGTGTTAATTATGTTATTAATTAGTATTCACCTCATTAGTTGCATTAGGTTACAAAGAATAAATGGAAGTGTAATATGGATGTTATGACATAAAGAGAACAAGATTTATGTTGTTCAACATGATAAATAAAAAGGGAGTAAGTTGGATGAATTATTGTGTTTATTCTTGTTATAATGTTCTTATGTTGCGAATGTGGCTTATGAGGAATTGTTGATGAGGAGGTTGTTGTTGAGGAGACGGAAGGCGGTTGGGAGACCGTCTTCCGCTTGAGTCGCCCTTTGGAACTTCCCACTCCAAAGGGGATGTGCACATTAGGGCTTGAGTAAGGAGGGGCTTGTGTGGTGAGACACTACACCTGGCAGGGGATCCGAGTAGCTCTCGGGCCCGGTACCACCGACGTGCATGTTCGAGTACCATGTGATTGGGGTGTCGTGGACGTGTTCCTGGCATCCGGTATGGATATGGGTGTTCGAGAAGTGACCTTGTTGTTCTCCTTTGCATTTTCTATTGTCTCATTACACATATTAGATTGGTAGCATTTTTAATAGAGCATTTGTATTGTCAAGCTAACCTTGTTTTAAATAAATGTCGTTGACCATATGGTGATTTCCGGGCATATGGTAAACAGATTGACAGGTACATGCATATGTTAGCTTGGGGACTTGGGAGCGGTCTTCGCATGTCGTCATATTAGTATCTTATCTTTTGAGTTAGACTTTGAGTAGACGAAACTTGAACCGTTGTATTTTATTCGAGGTGACTTAATTAGTTCACCTCCGACTTTGTATTATGTAAGACTCCAGTTTATATTTTTATGCAAAGACTAAGTTATGATTTAAATCATATTTCAATACTTGTGTTCGCACTACATACTTGGTCCTTTCCAAGCATGTAGCACCTCCAAGGATCGGGTTGGCCCAAAGGAAGGGATCCGACCCTTGGGGGTGTTACAAAGTGGTATCAGAGCCAGGTTTTGGAAGCCTAAACAAAATGAGTAATGAACTTAGGAGTGTCAATTAAAAAGAACCCGACTTGAGATGTTGAGGGTAAGTGGCGAACTTGGGAGACGTCCTAAGGTCGTACCCTTACCTTAGCACTCGGCCGGTCACTACGCGGGATCGGGGTGATTGGGTACTCTTGAATGTGTTGTGTTTGTGCTTATCTTGATGTGTTTCACATGAAGTGTTCTGATGCGTGTCGTACTACACCAAAAATAGACCTAAGTCAATTAACTATGCAGCTAATGGAAGTAGGGTCAATCTCCACAGGGAGGTAACTTACTATTTGAAATCTAATCTGTCTAAGTCACAATTGGGGGTGTTTGAAATTGGTTATCTAAACTACGAGTATTAAAAGAGAGAAAATAAGATTAATAAAGAGAAATTGACGGTGTAAAAATCAGATAAAAGGGAATATGCCAGGATTCGGTCCACTACAGTATCTGCACTATCAGGTTAACTAGTTCAGTCGGTCTATTGCTAGAAAGAGCAAGGTCATCTCCTTTCGGTCTCAAACCAACGATTATACCCTTTCGGTCTCTAATCGCCCTAGGGTCTCCCTAATTGACTTTCACCCTAATTAGGTGTCACCTATCGTATCTATGCAAGTCTTTCCTACCAATCTTTCGATCTAGGTCGTGGTTAACTAAACAATTGGTCTCCTGCGTGCACTCAATCAACCAATCACAATTATATTGCATAGAACGATTTCTAACATCAAGACTAACCTAACATGTTACTGCCCTATCATGCATCTACCATAGTTTTCCTCATCCTAGCATATTATGGGGTTTAGCTACTCATGCTCATAAAAACGAAAATACCATAAACATGTGAATAACTAATAATCGACATAATAATAATAGGATTAAATAGCATAAATGAAATTAAGGCAGAATTAAAGCAAGGGAACAAGAGATTAAAAGTAATGATAATTGAAAGATTAAGAATTAGCGAGAAAAGGAATTACAATCTCAAGCGATCCGGCGTAAAGAACACGATTTCGTCCGATTGCAAAACCCGAAATAATTAACAGTGAAAAGCTAAGTAAAGTTTCTGGTTTAAGAGATAATTAAGAGTTGATCCTATGAATAATGGCGTGCAAGCCTTATTTATAACAAAATTAGAACTTCCTAAACCTAATTAATCACGGACTTAAGAAGCCCGTCAGCAATTTTACTCGATCGAGCAAATAAAGCTCTCGATCGAACAACTTTCCATCAACAAACCTCTCGATCGAGGACTTGACTTCCTCGATCGAGCATTCTCTTCATGGCTTCCCCTCGATCGTCGATCGAGGTCTTCTAGTCCTCCAGTCTTCTCGATCAAGCACAGCAGGGGCTCGATCGACCACTTCTCTTTGGTCCAGCTTCATGATCGATATAATAGGCTTTTGGCTTGGCTTTTCACACTCCCCTAGGCACGAGTTTCCGCTCCGTCTTCCTCCATCTCCTAAGAATGCGTACTTGGGACAGTTTTGGTTCGGTTTCCTCTACTTATCATCATATTCCTGCAAAACGGCACAGAAAACACAAAGTAGCATATTCGGGGTGTAAAGTGACGTAAAGTCACCTAAAATGCATAGAAATGCGTGCCAAAATGGACCGCAAAGTCTATATAAAATGCACGCATCAAACTTCCCCAAACCAAACCTTTGCTTGTTCTCAAGCAAT
>JAGPOY010003947.1:0-12535 GCA_018983105.1 Silene uniflora | reverse complement strand
TAGTTGTGGTCAAATGATGATGGACTAAGTTAGTTCCTTTTTTGGTAGTTGCTTTGAACCATCAACATTTTATTCCACACCATAGTAATTAGTAAACCATAACTCAAAAGAGTAATGGGTAAGCAAGAGGAAGAAGTATCAAACTAACCCAAAATTCCCAGTTTAATCAATCAGCAGCAACCTCTGAATTTGTTCATGATGAGCCGTCCGGTGGTGCATCCAGTTGAAGCGCCGCCTCTACCCAGCGATAACGGCGGTGTAGACGGTGCTGCTCCGCCTCGGCTTCGTATGAAGGACTTCCAAGGCATGCCTGGTACTCCTGGTGGCCTTATTTTGCGCCTTTCCCAGTCTTTTTTTGCTATTGCTGCTCTCCTTATTATGGCTACCACCTCCGATTTCCCATCTGTTACTGCTTTTCGGTATGTTCTTTTTTTTAATCAATTTTGCTGTTAATTTTATCATTCTTCAGGTTTCTTTGCACTTATTAATGATTGGTTGTTGTTTGTCGATGATTTTCTGTAATGGGTATGTTGAAATTTTTTGTGGGTACTGCTGTTGGAGCTTTTATCAGTAATGAGTAGATGAGGATTTTTTCGTGGGTATTGGGGAATCGGACCAGTTTATAGGTTTACTTGAGCTACTGGAATATGATTTGTTTCGAGTGATCGGGTGATCTTTATGTCATTTCTCGAATTTACATGTGATAAGATTGTTTGGGTTAGAGGAAGAAAGGAGCTGAGGTTTTTCGAGTTCACTTGGGGTCATTTAGATTACGTAAGCATGAGCAAGATTACTCTGGATTCAGTTGGGAAGGAGGGAGGACTGGTGGAAATGTTCTATGATCTGATGTTGAAATGCTATATCCTTTGGCTGCTCGAAAGTACAAACCATTTTGCTATAGAACAAGCTAGAAGAACGTCATAGTGATTGTCGTTGAATACCTCGAATGATTGGAGGCTGATCTGTATGACTGTTTCTTCTGTTGATGCTCCATCATTTTGTTGAGTTAGCATCAGGACATAAACTTTTTAGCGAGGGTGTATATTATTGAAAACCATAAAACATTAATATGAAGGTTCAGGCTTTAAAATAAATCTCGGTTTTAAACTTGATCTCCTTCTCGGTCTTGGTTGTTGCGCCATAAATGCAGCGGACACTCCATGCGGCTTCCAAAATGCAGGAATTTTGTTATGTTGACTCTTCACTCCTGGTGGACATGTCTTGACATTCGATTATGTGGGTCTAGAATTTCCTGCTCCTTGTTATTAATCAGAAACTTTTGTGCGTAGACAATTTAATAAAGTCGCCCATGAACTTGCTAATTCCCGTCCTTGGGCTTTAGGCAGACGATATTGGCAGGAGGAGTTTCCTCAGACCATCTCTTGTACTGCGAATTCTGTTTTGATTAATATGAATTAAACCCCCCGTGGGCTTCAGAAAAAAAAAAAAAAAAAAACTTCTCCACCGCTGCTCCTACCCAAGATAGAAAGACCTCCATAGTTGCATGACAAAAGTAGAGGAAGAGATTGGTATATGAAGCAAAGGGTAGGATGACTCATTTTCTTTTGGTTGCTGGTTATGGTTATGATAGGACTTTTGAAAATCTAAGTTCCTTTGAAAGTAAGAAGCTTTTACTGCAAGATGGTACTAGGAATATTAAACACTTCGACTGCTTTTAACGGTATCCTAGTTTCGTGTACTAGAAAATATTATTAGGGAAAGCTGTTTGTATTGCTTTTTCGTGGGTTAATGCTTCGAGCCTTCGACTGCTTTTGGGGGTATTAATCCCAGTTTCGTTTATACGATGGGATTCAGGGTCTTGTGAATTTTGCATAAAAGGACCCTTTGTCTATCATTCATTTATTAAAAAAAGTCTAAATAAAAGAGTACTGCCTGTGTTTTCAATATGTGTTTCCTATTTTCTGTTTAGCTAAATTATCATTTGTTCGATATTTCCTTATTCGACAACTTTTCACGTTTGAGAATTAATTATTGAATTGTTGCAGTTATGTTTCATCATTTACAAATTACTGCCACAAAGCTAAAAACCCACTTTTTGAATAAAACAATAACTAAACCGACGAATTAAGATGTTAGAAAAACCCACCGAAAGGGCCAAAACACGTATATCCCTAACGCACCCTCCCTCTTTATTCTCTTTCCTCCATCCCAAAAACACTCGTCATATCCGAGCCACAACCTCAATTCCAATCTCTTCCTTCTTCTCAACCATTCCAACACCCTTCATCAGCCATAGACATGGTTGCCATCACCAGCTCCATTAGTTGCCTGCCATCAACTGCTTCTGCCGCCATTAGTCGCTTCCTCCATATCTTCACCAACTACCGCCATTGTCTTTTTCTCCATGACTTCACCAGCTGCCGCAACCAACCTATTGCAGTATGCAGCTATATTCTTGACAGCCTGACACCAATCTTTCTACGCGCAACTGCTTTCCCCGTCCCACCTTTCTTGTGCCAGCCTTGTCTCTCCTCCATTTTCTTCACTGCACAACTGCATTCCTCCCCACTCCTCTGACCAATCCACATACTCGGCTGGTTGACAGATGGTGAGGAGAGTGGTTAATGGCTCGATGAGGAGTGAGGACTATTAGCTTCTCCATTTTTTTCAAGCCTTGTATCTGCAATCTCTCTCCATTTCACTTTAAAACTCCAAACTTCTTATATTTTTATTTTTATATAATTTGGTTTGAAGATGTGTACCCGAACTCATATACTTATTTTTCGATTGGGTCAACGTGTCTCAAAATTTATGTTATCGTAGTCCAACACTTGGATATATACTTTTGTTTGTCATCGATACCCGAGTCCAAATATAGGTGCAGCGTTCATTTTCAAGACCTATATAGCTCTGTACAATGTGGTCTCACAAGTTACAACCCACCCCATTGGATTAACTGAAGTCATTGATGTGAATTATTTAGGTTAATAGAACCAGTATGGGAATTTTGTCTTATTTCTGTGAATTAAAACGGCTAGGGCTAAGCCTGTATTTATTGAGAAGCAAAGTCATCTAGATGAAAATGGTATTAAAACGTACGAACCAGTGTTACTCTGACACGTCACATCTCCGACGTGTCATCTGTCGACACTACGCGACTCTGGACATGTCAAAATCTGACGGGACACCTCAGACGACAGTAGAAGAGAGAAACTTGTAATCGCGACATACTGACAAGCAAAACGATGTGTTGTGCTGCTGGTGGATCTTACTCTTGCGTCTCCGGTGGCCTCACATTAGCATCTTATTTTTTTGAAAGTGAACACAATAGTCTAGGAATTTTAGACTTTTGATGGGTATTTGACTGTTGATGGTTACTGCTTGTCACGTTGGTTACGTCTCTACTTTTGTACTTCTTTTTTATTATTTTCTCCTGTAAAGTCTAGTAGTTTGGGGCCTGACTTTTTTTATTATTGTTTTGACTCCTCAACAATCCGGTAGTGTTTTATTTGAGTCTCTTATCTCCTCACAATCTTATAAGGAGCATTTGATGGTAGGAGTAGATTAAATCACTAGTGTGATGCGTAGAAAATATTTAAAATTAATTATTTTTCAAGGCATTTCACAGTGTCGAGAATATTTGTCAAGATACCTGTTTTACCGTGTGCAAGTGTCCCAAAAAAAAATGGTGTGTCCGACACTCCGAAACGTGTTAGAGAGTCGATGTAACACAGGCACGAACTAAGAGTTGAAATTGTCTAGTATGGATCTCGAACACATCATGGTATCTTAATAGCATTTATGAGAGTATGTCTGTTTTGGAACTTGGAAGTATATGTTATGCTTATTCAGAAGAGGCTGATTTTGTTGGATAAGGCAATTGAATAAAGTTACTTAATTGAAATGAGTTTGTCATAGAATATATACTTTCCCTTCAAAATAAATGGCCATATTGATTTTTCTGTGTGCCAAACCCAAATGGACAGACTTTTGCATCTCTGCATTGTGCATACTTGAGGAATATCAAGTTTTTTTGTTCATATTATGCGTCACAAATCTTTTGAGTTTTGCAATTCTGAGTGAAATTAGTTGTGGACAGTGTTCAAGTGTTTGTAACAATCTTTTCGCAACATATGTGTGAAATGAAATTAAATTTGCATAACTGTCAAAATTTGGTGCCTAAATTTGAAAGAAAAAACATGTTTCTGTTTCAAATTTTCAATTACCTTCAAGAGTTTGTCTCTTTCTGCAATGTGTTTGACATACTTTGCTTAGAGGAGTGACCATTTACAGTTTTTATACTCTTCCAAACTTCTGCATAATTTGGGGAATCTATTGCTGATCCAGGTACCTTGTTGCTGCTTCTGGGCTTCAGATCATATGGAGCCTTTCGCTGGCAGTGGTTGATTTATATGCTATTCTGGTAAAGCGCAGCTTTCGTAGTTATCAAGTTATCAGCTTGTTTGCTGCTGGTGATGGGGTAAGATGATGAAACGTTATTTCTGCATGTTCGTAATGTCTCAAATGGCCTTGTTTTTTTGGTGCACATTGAGTAGTGACTAGATTGTCTCTTTGTTTTCTGCTAGTCATTAGACATTTGAAACTGTGAGTAGACCATCTCAACCAAAACCTTAAGGTGATGATTGAGGCCCTATGTTACTCCGATATTTCACGTAGCTGTCGTGTCCTGTGTTCGATACATATTCTGTCTGATACGACACTCATTTTGGACCAAAGAATTGTAAACTTTGCACAAAATAGCCGTATCCGATACTCCGACACTGTGCCCCCTCATTCGAATGTCCTTTGGGCTTGAAAAGTGGATAATACATGGGTTCTCCTATACCATGTGATAGAACTTTCACTTGTGAGATTTTGGAGGAATCATCTCAACTAAAAGCTAACCAAAAGTTCAACCTGTTTGAGGCCCAATCATTGGTTCTTATACCTTAATAGGAATATCATTCATGATATTTGCAAACCCTCCAATGCACAAATATTTTCCATTTTTCCTTGTTTGTTCGATTCAGAGATGGCTTCCATTTTCTTTCTGGATCTACCAAAGCTGTAAAACGGCCTTATTTTCCTAATTAAAGGGTAAATGGTCCCACTTGCACTTTTCCATCATTTTTGGTTTACACTTTGGTTCACTTCTGTATAATTTGCCCACTCCTGCTCGTACACGCATCTTTTTATTGTTTATCTTCACTATTGTTTTCTTATTGAGAATGAAACGTATTTGTAATGGATGGTGTGACATATATAAGAGCTAATGCTAAGGTTCAAAAGCTGCAATCTGCTGCACATTCGACTTCTTTTAAGTTCTAAGGTTACAGTTTTGAACTTATACAAGACCACAATCCATCAATTTCTTAATTTTATGTTCTCGAATCTCGATTCAGAAGATGGAGGTACCTGTGATAAGTTTATAACTACATTATTTGAAACTTTGTTAACGTTCATTATTCGGTGAGTGAGAACATCAATCCATTGGAACAGTTAGATCATCCTGTGTACAGACACAAGCAGAGGATAGTGTTGCGATGCAGTTAGATTTGCCACAACATTGTAACCTAAAATTTCAGCTACTTTGGCTTTTATTTATATATGAATTTGAATTTCCCATGATTTTACAGTTCACAAGCATAGGTAAAATTTGTTTGGTAGAGCATAGTAGAATTTAAATTCCTAAAAGTTTTGTATCCCTGTGTTTTCGGTAAACTAAACAAGATAACTTGTTGGTAATTTCCATGAATCGCATTTCTTGTGTTTTTAGGTGCAATAGGAAACTACCATTTTTTTGTTAATTTTTTCATCTCTGTTGAATTATTTATTAGATCACAAGGTTGTTAGAAGTGTCAGCATATAATTTTTTTCTCCTTATTGCAGATCACCTCAACTCTTATATTTGCGGCAGCCTGTGCTTCTGCAGGGATTACCGTCCTCATTAGCAATGATCTTGATAGTTGTTCAAAGAACCACTGCCTTCAATTTGAAACTTCGACAGGAATGGCCTTCATGACTTGGTTTGCGGCTTTACCTTCTTTTCTTTTGAATTTCTGGTCTCTGGCTTCAAGATGACTAAAACTCAAGATGTTCGCCTTTCCAGATACACGGATATAGATTCAGGACGAACATGAAATTGCCACGTCTGTATAGCTTATGTAAATTGTTGTTTACCTGCTTAATTTGGATATTCAATTTTTCTACTTGCTTCTGTTTGCTGCAAGGTTTTAGGTAGTCAGTAGTCTTCTGCTGGCTGTGAAGTTTAGTCGTTTCGACGCTATGCTATTCTTGTGTTTGAATATGCTGTAATTGTTTTGTGAAATTGGTCGTCTATGAGAGCAGAATTTCCCAGATCATATATTCCAGTTACACGGCCATTTTTTTTTACTAGTAATTTTTCTCACAAGTAAATGTATCATCTCCGACTCCCTATGTCAGGGCCTATAGTAATTCTCACACAATATAAACTCTAATGATTAATGAAGCCACAAAGGAAAGGGGTAAATAATGTTAAAAGATTACAACTGAGGGAGGGAGGGCCAAGAACTCAAGAAGTATGTTGAGGATATTACACCATCCTATCTTCATTACCTCCTTTTTCGTCACTCCCGTCTTCTTCCTCGTTCTTGACTTCTTTTGTTGTATCAGCTTTCTCTTCTTTAGCGTCGACTCCTGTACTCTTTTAAACTTTTCTTCTTTCATCCAGCAATGAGTCAGGAGACTCCATAACTCATCCTTCGTGCAATGGTACTAAGTTGTCCATTTTCTACCATGACAACTCAGTCAAAACTTGGCCATTACTCCATTTTAAATCATAAGCTTCTGAAGGTAGGGGCGAGACTCACTCACGCTACTTGAGTGTTGAGAGAAATTAATAGGCGAATTCAAGCGAACCAAGCCAACACAATGAACGTGTCTCGATGATCGATTGCGCCCTAGAAGTTTGAAGAATCAATTTGCAAATGCACAAGGAGGAAACATTTCAAGTTATAACCATATTAATCAAAACTTACGGCAAACCAATAGTAATTTTAGGGTTTAGATTCATGGAGCGCGAAAATTGACTAAATAGGAAACATCAAGTTAGTAGCAAGATTTAAATTAGTAGTGAGATTTAAGGCTCCGACAATGATGTTTACTTACGCTACGTGAAACATGCATGTGAGACTATATCAAAATTTCATGGTCAGATTTAACATGCTATTTTTAGTTAACATTTAACCAAAATACGGCATTTTAACTCGGTTTTTAATCGAAATACGATAAAATTGTTTTACAAATAAATTTACCACACAATGAATGCGAGTTATAGTTCCTTCTTTTGTTATAGTAATTTAATTTGCAATGGCATCATCAACGACATCCGCTCCACTATCGATCGAAACACTCTTGGTTACGCTCTTTCATGGCAAAGGTTTCCTTGAAGGAGGATGGAAGCAATTTCATCGAATGGGAGGAAACCCTCTGCGATTCCGCCATATTCGATGGCAAACTTCGCTACTTGGTTGAACACTCCCCTTCCAAACCCTCTATTAGAGCAACACTGGCAGTTTGGACCGCTTACGATGATTACCAAAAGGAATCTAGCGCGATCAAGAATGTCTTGATCTTCGCGATGGCTCCTTATCTTCAACGTCTTGCATCCATCTTAATGCATAGGAGATATTCACTAAGCTCCGCGGATCCTCCAATATGAGGCCGCGGCACGGTTCTTTAATGCAAATCTTGAGAAGGGCCAATTGGTTGGTCCTCATGTGCTCAAGGTGATTGAGCACGTAGACTCAAGAACGTCTAGAGTGTCGTATTCCTCAAGAGCTTGAGGTTGACCGTGTCCTTCACTCCTTGCACAAATGGTTCGCCCACTTTAGGGTGAACTACAACATGAGCAACATGAAGAAAAGTCTTCATGAGCTCCATTCTTTCCTTGTCCAAGCGAAAAAGGATATGCAAGCAAGTGGGAGCGGCAAGAAAGATGTCCTTTCAATGAGATTGAAGGACAATTTGGAAAAAAGAAGGGCAAGTTGCAAGGGGAAGGCTATTCCGAAAAGCAAAGTAAAGCCAAAAGTTGGCAAACATTCCGATGAATTAACTACCAAATTATGAAGGCTAAACGTGTAATTATTATAATAAAAGATATTATTTTTTTCTACCCTTTTCTTGTGAAAACGGTTATATGGTAAACATGAAATCATAACACCAACAAAAAAGTAAACCCAAAATAATGATATAAATTTCTTAGAAAATAAATAATAAGAGTACTATTTTTTATAATTATACTCTATATAAAACAAAAGAAAATGACTTCTAAAGCAGAATTTAGGGCAATTAATTAAGGTGTCGATCAACATTTTCTGCAATAACTTTAGCCGAAAATGTTTTTAAGGGCATATCTCGTTTGATTTTGTTTCAATGGTAATTTTTACCCCCTCCATTTCATTTGATTCTATACATATGTGGACTATATGCGAGGTATATTTTAATTAAACGTATAGAATCAAACGAAATGATGGGATTACTATTTACTAATTATGTTATGAATTCATTTTCATTTTCTTAACTTTATTTAGAAATTATTTGTATGAAATGTGGAGAGTTGGTTTAGTCTCCGAAGGTGCAGTTGCAAAGATATGCAAGCGACTTCAAACACTTATTGATTCGACAACCATGGTTGATTTGTGCATGAAAGTGGGAAGAATTTTTGTTGGTCTATATGAGTGTCGAGACCCAATTTGATTAGTTAATGTTGATGATGCCTTAGACAAATTAATCTTATTGTTTATTTAATTTTGTGCCTCTTTAAGTGTTAATCTTGTAGCTCAAGAGCTTTACTTGTCAATGAAGATTGCACAAGGATGACCAAAGATGAAGAATATCATTAAACTTGGTTTATTGTCTAAGTGCTTCAAAATACACAGCGCAGTCCATTGTGGTTTCTAGCTCAACTCGTATGGAAATATTTTGAAAATATTTTAATTATTGAAAATGACTTTCCAAACTTTTCACAAACCTTACACACTTCAGAAAAATCTGGTTTGATTATTAAAAATCAGAAGAAGGCATTTGATGTCTGGCAAAAGAGGTTGCTTGTACAAAAAGACACGTACCAAAAATGGGTTGTTTACCTTTACATATTTGATAATGTTTATGGTTGCCATGAACACCACCAAATAAACTCTTTCTTGATCAACAACGTAACTCATATTTGCTAGTGTGTGGAAAACAAGATTACTTGGAGAAGTAAGGTAGCTTACTTAAGCAAGAAACTTGTTTTTTACATAAGGGTCTCGGTTTACTTGTGCAAGAAACCGACCTATTTTCAAGTGTTGCTCAAACTTTAATTGTTTACATTATTTCTACACTTGGATTATAATTTTGTGTGATGTTTTAAGATGTGAAGTATAAACTACTTGAACATTATAAATACCATGCTTAATTCATTTGAACAAGTGTGCAACAAAGAGTTTAAAACCGAAAAAAACCTAACTTTAATCGAGTAAATTAACTTTGCAAAATCGTTTATCATTTCACAAATCATTGAGTCACATTTTGAAAATTGTTTTTGAGTCTTTTTAACGAGTTGTGTGTTGAACTTAGTCATTCAAATCTTGTTCTATGATCTCGTGTTAAGAACTTAAACGTTATCTACTCGTTCATTGTGTGAACAACATCGAGATACGTGTATCTTCTAACAACCGAGTAGAACCAAACCAATGTCTTAGGATAGAATTATCTTAAGCAACGAAGTCTTTCGCGGAGTAGCCCAAAGCAAAAGTCTTATTACGGAGTAGTTTTAAGCAAGAGTCTTGGAAGTGAAGTAGCTTTAAGCAAGAGTCTTGGAAGTGGAGTAGCTTTTAAGCAAATAGCAACCGGAGTAGGTTGAGGAGTTGTTTTATTATTCGGGGTCTTAGTTTGTATGAGTTTACTTCTGAGACGTTTAATAAAATAGCGTTGGACGTAGGTCGCGGAGTAGTGATCGAACCAGTTTTAAAAACATCCATTGTTTTGTCTATTTAAGTTTTATTTCCGCTGCACTTTAACTCTCGATCTTCTTTCAAAATCCATGGGTGATTACACTGTGACTTATACTTGCGGAATTGTCGTTGCATACTTCTAACTCTATAGTTCTAAGTATCAATCTCTCATTTCCTCTAAGTGTAGTCAAAAGTGTTTAAGTGTTTTAAAAGAATCTTTTATTAAGCTTAAATTTTTAAATAGACAACTAATTCACCCCCTCCTTCTCTTAAGTGCTCCCGTGCTTGACTCTTCAATTGGTATCAGAGTCTCTTGCTCTTGATACTGGTTAATTACCAGAGAGTTGATCCTTTAGTCATGGACGAGAAACATACTAAGTACCCTATTGTAACACCCCCATCTACCAAAGTACCTTACCAAGGCCTACCTTAGCACATGGGAGCATTACCATCTCGGTTGCTCGAGGTAGTAAGCATTACAGTTACAATGGCACAAAAATGTATAAAAATATAGTTTGAACCAAGGTACAAGGGACACCGCCGAGTCTAGCTTTTGCTTTTAGCTTCCGATGTACTTTTTATAGACGTTGTTCTTTTGCAGTTTGAGTTGTATCTTTTACTTTTTAGTTATCCATCACGCAAGAAGCTCAAACATCCAAACCTGCTAAACATCCTGCTCACCATTCCCCCATGGATCACCGTAGTTTTTAAAACAATAAAAGGGTCAGTGAACCATGCAATCAATCATAAGTCAACAATATAATATAAACAAATCCAGCAATTCCTGAAACAATCAACCATCTCCAAACTCCGAGAACTGGTGTCTGAATCGCAGCCCGGACACGACTACGTTGCTATGTGTAACCCTGCCGGATTACCCATCCGCAACAGGTAACCTACCCTTGTCAGTAGTAGCAGCTAAGCCAGGCCACCTAAAGCCCCACTTATCGCAATGAGCAAACTCGAATCATTAATGTGCACATCCTCCTTGTGACGGGAGAGGAGTCGAACATGGGGGTGAAGACCATCTCCCTACATGATTTCACAATCAACATTAATCATACCAACAATACTATCATCACAATATTACGCTAACAATGCAAAACACAATTCCACTACAGCACTTGTAAATAACCACATGGAAGAACCGAGTAGGGAAAACCCTACCTCATTAGCAAATCCACAATCAACAAGTAAGGCTCTAGTAATGCTTCTCTACGAAATCGTCACCTAAGCAATGGTAACCAAATAATACTAATCACAACCATCATTAATCAATCTCTATCCCCAATCCAACCCAAAATAGGGTTTACATGAACCCCTAATGATAACCATAAACTGATTAAAAAAAATACTAGAGACTTACAAAAGTAATCAACACGGAAAACGAGATGCGAGAACTCACAATCGATCGATCTAGGCTTAGAGATTGATAAAGATGATGAGAGAAGTAAGGAACGTAGTTTAGGTTTTGTAAAAATGTTTTAGAAACTGATTAAGCAAAACTTATACTCCTTTAATTATTTTAAACAAAACCGCGGAAATAACTCGTGTCAGATCGGGTACTCGGCCGAGTGCATAACCATACTCGACCGAGTACCAACACACTCGACCGAGTACCAACACACTCGACCAAGTGCTATCATGTTAGTAGCCTGACGAGAATACCCAACAGACATACTCGGTCGAGTGCACCCTACTCGACCGAGTACTAAACCATCAGAATCGAGTAGTATTACAGTCTTCCCTCCTTAAAAAACGAACTTCGTCCTCAAAGTTCAAACTCATACCTGAAAATACATTTACACTACTCGACACAACACGAATCAACACCAACTAGTACCCAAGATATGACCAAAAGGCGAACGACAACCCGAAAATATTACCAACACCGACCTTTAAATGTCCCATAAACACGTGCGATCATCTCCTATCCCCCTTAAAAGAAAAATGTTACGACCGTGTAACCAAACATACCTGATCAAAAAGATGCGGATAACGCTCCTTCATTGCTTCCTCCGGTTCCCATGTAGCTTCTTCAACATCATGGTTAGACCATAAGACCTTTAGCAATGTAGTCTCACCATTCCTTGGTTTTCGCACCTTACAATCCAAATCCAATATCTTTTTTGGCATTGATGTGATGTCGTCAATTCATCATCAAACACATTTATACTCAACAAACTAGCAAAGTAGTAAGTAGAGGTCGAACCCAAAGGACAGGGGTACTCAAATCATTCATTCTAGTTGTAATTGCACTAAGGTTGTCACAATTTAAGGGATTTGTAATCTAAACTAATAAAAGCAAGTAAATAGCAAGAATTAAATCACTCCTACAAAACTCTTCATAGACATCGGACTTTTGTAGCAATGCACATCGGATATGCACCCGATGTTAAGTTGAGTGATGTCCATTGTTGAGTAATAGACATCGGATTTACAACTGATGTCTATTATTTTATAGACATCGAATTTCTTTTTATCTGATGTTTATGTACTATAATATACATCAGAATTCTGACGTAATCTGATGTCTATTAATTTTATGTACATCAGTTTTTCTGTAAATATGATGTGCTTTTTACCTATATACGTTA
>JAGPOY010003946.1:0-12536 GCA_018983105.1 Silene uniflora | reverse complement strand
AAAAGAGTCAAAGTTTTCAAAACTACCTAATTTATTTTTTAATGAAAAAATATATATCTAAGCCAACCGTATAAAGGTGTATAGCTAATCAAATACTCTTATCTTTTTATAACTAAAATAATTTTTAATGAAAATATAGCTATATCAAGCCAACTGTATGATAAGTGAACTTTTTATTATACTCCATCCCTCTGAGACATCTATTTAGCTTTTTTTTATATTTATGAGAAATTTAGAGGTATTTTAATCAAAGTGAAAAAATCATTATGATGAAGGGAGTAAATTCTTTTATCGATAAAACTATATGTAAACTTTATTTACTAACCCCTTTTTAAAGATAAGGCAATTTGTACTCTGCGTGAGTTATGTCAAGGCAAATCAAATTGTTGCCAAGCTTATGTAGTCATACTATACTACCAACAAAACATAGGAGAACTATGTTACCCGAAAAAAGTTGTCTTATCGATGCAATAGGATGTCATTTGACCCGTTTTAATGTTAAGAGGCGTTAAATATTTCGTAGTATATTTTAGCCATATATTGCATAGGTTATATGCATATTTGACGATGAAGTTTACTTCTCATCACTCGCAAATCGTAATCATGGCCTTCTACATGTCGAAAATTCAGTTCCGTAATCGTTAACAATGGAGATGTCTTCAGACCCTTTGCCATCCTCAATCAATCATCACTGTCGAAAAATTAGTTCTATGGTCTAAATCTAAGCCTAGACAATGAACCCGATATTACACGTTCATCAGTTCTATCTTATAATTTAATTACATTATGGTGCAGCTCCTTATTCCTTATCGTCCCGAACCTTTGTGTTGGTGATTGCTCCCAATGATTCCAATGTCACCCCACTACCTATCCTATAAAAAAGTTAAAATCATCATAGGCAAATAAATTGAGTCATAAATCACCATGAGAGAAACAAATACCACAAATTAGATTAATTTGTTATTCTTTGTAAAAAGAAAAAACAATGAAAAAGAATAGTACGTACAAACATGTTATGAGTTTTAGCAACTCATCACACTACTATCAAGAGGGCTTTATCTTTTCATTTTTCGCCTTGACCTAATTCGCTGCAAAAAACAAAAATAAAGAATTAATGTCATAACCATGACTGAATAAAAACTTTTAACGTTATATTCATCAATTGGAGTTCAACCTTGTGCAATTTCCGCCATGTATGTTGTGCAATTGGAAACATCATGTCAGCTGTGCGACATATCTGCAAAAGTAAAATTAATAGGTAGCAAATTAGTCAACTGAAAGAATTACACTTAAAGAAAACTAAAAGCAAAAGGGCAGGAATAAAAGACATGAAAAAAAATAAGAGCAGCAATAATAGAGAAAGAAGAATCAAAATTTGTATTTGTTTTAAAACAAAATCCTATATATATACACAACACATATGTACGGAGTAGTAGTTAATATGGTTTCAAATTCTTTTTTTTTGGTTTACAGTTACAATTCTAATAAAGCTAAAAGGAGTATCCTTCTTGAAAAGGGACACTTAGACGTAATTAAGGAGTATTAGTAGAATATGCATGGAATTTTTTTTTGATAATAAAGCGGGTTTGCACCCAAGACCTACAGCGAGTAGGGTCTTAAAATACAAGACAAAATGAACAAAAGAAGAACCTATCAATACACTTAAGGTTACCTTTAACCTATCCTTTTCACTTTCCAAGACCGTATTTCTTCCCAGTTATTTAGCCATTCCTCAAGCGTATAAGGTAGGTTAGTCTTCCAAGCCTTACACCATATTCCGACCCTTAGAAAAATTTTGTTTCGCATACATGGCCAGTTAGGTTTCTTCATTTCAAAGATGGCATCATTTCTCAATTCCCAGATGGTGGTGACTATGGCAATGAAGAACGTATCCCAAAGTTGCTTTTCTAGACCCAAAAAGAATATGCATGGAATTATCTATCTATATTAAATTATTGACAATTTAGTGTTCTTGTAAAACACTTACGTATCAACCTATTCAGAATTCCATTTAGATTTAATTAGCATTTTCTATTAGTCTGAGGTGTTTCGACAGAGTTGGAGACTCTATAAACGCGCGAAAAAGCTTCCTTTATTAATATAGATAGATAGATAGATAGATATTGATTGTTTAATCAAAATAAAATAAAAGAGACATAAAATTATAAAATACAAAATTGCTAATTTTTTTTAGAAAATGACTTGATGCGTACTTACACTATATAAAACAATAAAATCAATATATATCTATATCTATCTATCTATCTATATTATTAAATGAAGCTTTTTTCGAGCGACATGATTGGTTGAAGAATATAATAGGAGGTTTTATAATTAGGATAGGAAAAGATAAGATTTTGTTTTAACACTCCTAATACGGAGTATCTATCTGACTGCATGAAAACTGCACAAGAAGATTAGTAAGATTAGTAGGAGACGATGACTATTGGCATCCTAAACAAAATAATAATTATTATCTATATTATTAAAGGAAGCTTTTTTCGAGCGACATGATTGATTGAAGAATATAATAGGAGGTTTTATAATTAGGATAGGAAAAGATAAGATTTTGTTTTAACACTCCTAATATCTATCTGACTTTAGTAAGATTAGTAGGAGACGATGACTATTGACATCCTAAACAAAATAATAATTAAATTAATGTAGTAATGAATCATCCCAACAAAAATTCCACCGTAGATAGAAGACTAGCAGTTATTGACTTTATGCCAACATCTAACATTCTACCCTATATAAATCGTTGTAGATGCCATAAGGTGTTTTGTAGTTCGATATCATGACTAATGTTTGATGAGTTCAATATATAACCAATGCATGTCTCCTTATATTTATTGTAAAAAAGCTTACTTATGTTGTTCATCTAATTTTTATGGCATTTGAGACTTTGAGTAATGAGTATTATGTTTTTCTAATACACAATATTTTGCCTTACATGCAGGTATAATTGATTAGTTGATATGATAAAAAAAGATGTATTATTATGAAGTTAATGATAGAGGTATTTTCTCTACTTTGTTCCTCTCTCTTTCTGTCTTTATTTTTAATTTATAAAAATTTGCACTTTATAGTTATTTGTTTATTGTTTATTATTGGTGCTAACCTCAGTTATTTTTTAGTTATTATTATTATTATTATTACTCCGTATTATTCTTTAGTCTTTAAACTAAATAGTCATACAAGGCAAACCATATAGTTTGATTCTGGGACGGGAATTTGTATGAACTCTCTTTATTTTAATTGTGTGTTGGTATCATAGATGTTCGTGTAAGAGGGTCTTACACAATTTATTGTAAAACGGGTTATTTTAATGCATATATTAAGAATTTGTTTCCTCTTTAGTTTTGGAATTAAAGACCAAATTACAAATTCACCAGTGTTATTAATGCATATATTAAGAATTTGTTTCCTCTTTAAGTTTCTTTTTATCAATTTCATGGTTATGCTTGGATCCGTTTTACATTGTAAAACGCCATTACACAATTTTATTTGGAGTATATTTCTTCCCTCATATCAAAGGATTATACGACCGACATCGAAAGTATTAGACTAATAAAGGTTTAATTTAATATTTACATATCATTAATTGAGACTTAATTAAAATTATTGTTAATCAAGTTGACTTAAAAAAAACCTTATACTATAAAAGCTAAGGTTACTACTCCGTAAATCGCAAGACACTAACATAATTAACCATCTATTTATTTCAACAAGCCATTTTTTGTCCAATTTTTGCGAACGGATTTCACGTCATGTAGAGAGTCGTCCAATATCTACATAGTATTATAAACATTGAACATAGAATTAATAATGGTCTAATACATTTATAAGATAATTATAGGTGATAATATAAAAACAACTTGATAGAGTATTAGTGTTATTAATGATACTTCATACTCCGTAGTTAATAAGATAAAGTTTTGGAAACTGCATATGATAATAGAGTGCAACAATGTTCTTTTGGACTTCAAGTCACCCCTTTAAGTTCGGTTTAGTTTCTATAAGTTCAGTTTCTATAACTCCAGTTCAGTTCAGTTCCTATAAATTCAATTCGATCAGTTCAGCTTTTATAATTTAAGTTAAGTTAAGTTCAGCTCCTATAAGTTCAGTTCAGTTCCTACAAGTTAAGTTCAACTACTATAAGCTTGGTTTATACAAGTTCATACAACTTATATTAAGTATAAGTTTATACTTGTTTTTTAATATGGAAATAGATGGTTAGAAAAAAAAAAAGTAATATGTAATTTAATTTTTATTGTAATGTATTGTAGAAATTGTTATCTTATATAAAACGCAAAATTGTTATAAGTTCAGTTCGACTTCTATAAGTTCAGTTCAGCTCTTATAAGTTCTGTTCAGCTTCTACAAGTTCTGTTCAGCTTCTATAAGTTCAGCTATGGGGGTTGAGCTGTGATCCATATGCTTTTGTTCATCGTCGTAAGAAAATGACTGATCAACTATGTTATAATCCATATTAAAATAAAATTATACTGTTACTTTTCATAGCAATTTATAATCAAGTTCGTTAATTATACCGAACGTATCAAAGTTTTCGAACTGCGCAACAAAAGTTGACGCTTTTGACTTTCACGTTGTTCTTACTCTAGGCTTTGCCCCGTGCTTTTGCTCATTTATTGCAGACTAATCTTTGAGAAAAAAAATTTAATGGAGCAGCTAAAACAAACAAATAAATTTGGAGCAAAAAATAATGAGGGTACGAGAATAATATAGGCAGAATTGGTACAAAGCTAATAGTGTCCGATCGGACAATACATAATTCTCTCTAATGTTTTACGTTGTTTCAGGTCGATATTGTCATTCACGTTGTACAAAGTTCGATTCGATTATTATATTTTGACAAAGGGGTAAAGTAAATATGGTTACACGCAGGGGCGGAGCCAGGAATTGTATGTATCTAGGGCTAAATTTTTTATTTCGAGGTTCAAAATACATTAGCATGGTATCTTTTACCCGATATTCTAAAGAGTATATTTTACGTTTCAATTTCATAATAACTAGGTTGGGTGCCCGGCTACGCCCGGACTACTTTTATTTACCATTTAAATTTTATTTTCTATGAAATATAATTCGCTAAATCTGGTTCACCTCTCCCCCTGGTACGTGCCCGGCTACACGTTCACCTCTCCCGCTGTTAATATGATTACTTCCACTACATCCCATGTTAATACTATTATGTTCATTACTTCTTCGGTTACTGTTATTTGTATAACTACTCATACTATTTTTACGGTTAATCCGTTAGTTTTATCAAACTAATATATTTAAATAAACTAATATTTTCTTAAAATTGAATTGTTAGTTAATTTCTCATACTCGCTCTGTTGTTCCTACTGTGACTTTCACTACATGTGTTGTCACTACTATTACTTTCACTTCTCCCCTCGTCATTATTTTTTCTTTCATTACTTCTGCATTTATAGTTATTAATTTGATTACTCTCGTTATTCCTGTTACTATGAATTGAATTGTTAGTTAATTTTTCATACTCTCCCCGTTGTTCCTACTGTGACTTTCACTACATGTTTTGTCACTACTATTACTTGCATTTCTTCCGCCGTCATTATCTTTTCTTTCACTACTCCCGCATTTATTATTGTTAATTTTACTACTCCCGTTGCCGCTACTATGACTTTCACTCCTCCCGTTGCTATTACTGTTGCTTTTACTACTCATATGGGTGGTTAAATAAATTTGAAATATTAGATTAGAATATTATTTAAGAGTAATAATTATTATTTTACTAATTAAATTACAAAACTAATGAATTATGAAATATGAAATATATTATATTTTTTGGAAATCTGAATTGATTTACTTATATTTTAATAATTTCCAAAATATAACATATACTTATTTATACTTTAAGGAAACTCGCCATATTCTATTATTCTCTAAATTTATACTTTTAACCAAAATTATATAATATTTACATTGAAGTCCATTGTTCGGGTCCATCGCACAGCGCTAGTGATTAAAAACTATATAGTATAATTAAGTTGTATAAATTTATTTAATTACATAGAAGTCCCTTGGTTTCTGGATTTAATATATAGTATTGATTGATTTGGCCAAACAAGACAAATTAAGTGTTTTAATTTGCATTTTATCTACTTTTTAACACTCGCGTATACCCAATGAAATATTTTATAATTATTCAAGTTATTTATGCGACTAAAAACCACTTAAATTGAGTTTATAAGATAATTTAATGAACTCCATTTTTAATGATGTACATAATCAAATGTACATGTGTACATTAAAACGAGTTGGAAAGTCGAAATTAAGACATAATCTCAATAAAGAAACGGTCTTGTGAACTAAAATAGACAAAAAAAAAATGAAAACTAGAAGAAATTAAAGTAAGGGCACAAATAAGTAGTTGGCATAAAATAAAAGTTTAAAAGGTAAGAAAGAAAATGTCGCATTGGGATTCGAACTCAAGTCTCACGCATGAAAACTAAGTGTCTAACCATTATGCCAAGAAGACTAACTGATAATTTACTACTCTATTGAATACATGTATTTATTTTTCCTGGAAGTTACTAGGGCTATAGCCCTAGTTAGATGGGCCTAGATCCGCCCCTGGTTACACGTACATAAAATAGAGGATGTCACTACTGACAATAATTTTGGAGTTCAGCTACCTTTACTGCAATCCAAAATACCGTTGAGTGACAAGAATTTGCAAGCAGTTCGATTCGATTATTAGTTCATGTCTATTATTTCAAAACTACGTACCCATTAGTTATTTAGTTGATTTCATATTAAAATATTACTAGAAATTTTGAGAGTTCATATGTGATAAAATACGTTCTATTTTTTTAATGGAGTATTATGCTTAGACCAATCAAATACACAGTAGCTAATGCAATCCTATTCAAATACGTTTTAAGGTTCAATAACCTATATTCTACAAGTAAAAGGGTTAGGTGCCCTATCACAATAGCAAGCAAGGGCAAACACACGAACTGGTCAAGAAGAGCCCGGAACCGCAGCGTACCTCTCTTATGATTTTTATGAGAAAAGAGCATAAAGCGCTTTTCTTTTCCTATGCAAAAGGATAGAGTCTCGAGTAGAGATAGTTGTTTCTTTTAGAAGTAGTCGCTCTTTCTCATTTATGAGTTATGAGTTCATCTTGCATCCCAGAGACATACACTAGCTAGGTTCGCTTCCTCGCATTTGGCTTAAGAAGAGAGAGGATTCAAGCTAACTTCAGGGGTGCGTAAAAATTTTTAACAATGAAATATCGAGTTATATGAAAAAAAATATTGTTTAGTTGGATAAAATGTATGATACATAACATTAAATAAAAATTGTTCAATACAAGGATAGAACTCATGACCTCTTAAGAGGGAAATAGTCATAATAACCACTAGACCCACATAACTAATGTGCTCCTTTACTAAAAAAATATTGTAATTATGTTTCGGGACAGGGGATGCAGATGCACCCCCTGCACCCACGCCAAAAACGCCCCTGCAAGTGTGATATACTCGACATTTAGTCAAACACTTGGACAATAAAGGCAAATTCTTGTTTTAGACGGCCAATTTCGTCTGAAACAAACAAGACGGGGTTTTATCACTATTTTATGGTCAAATGTAACTTTTATGGTCCAACTGTTTTATACGGAGTAGTAACTCATTTTTCAAAAGTGGTCAAATTTAGCTATAAAATAGTGTCAAAACCCCGTCTTATTATTTCAGACGAAAATGATTGTTTTCAAGGAGACTATCTCGACCATATATAAAAGGGAAGTGGATGAGGGTATGTTGGTTGAGCAACACAGCTGTGTGATAAGTGTAACAAATAATAAATTAAATCGGTAAGTGCAACTAGGATATGAAAATTCACACGTTACGGCATGTTCTTTCTAGTTGGGTATTTCGTGCAAAACTTTAAACCTCAATAATACCGTGTGAATTTTCCGTTAAACCTTAATCTAATTAATTAAGAGACTTGATTGGCTATATAAAGAGGATGAAGCTTGGCATCAAAAGCACACAAACAAATAATCAATTAAGTTATAGTCTCCGAATTAATTAACAAGTTTATTAGACATGAAGAATATGAAGGCAGCAAGTGTGATGGCATTGTTAGCATTAGTAATGCTTCTTGCCATTACTCCTGAGAAAACGGCCGCGGTTCGTCAACTCGATAATAATCCTCTATTCGATATTATGCTTGATGATATCGTTCTCCGCCCTCTCACTTGTAAGGGACTGTATGATCCTTGTACTCGTGACTCCGATTGTTGTGGTAGCTGTATGTGCCTGCATACGTACCCGGCGGCAAGGGTATGCTACACGACGTCGTCGGATTATCCTAATCGAGGTTGTTGAATCACTAAATTATGCTCCACAAAGTTAAACAATCGTCGGAAGATCTCCCTTTAGACGACCATTATGTAAAAATGTGACCATTTTTGAATGGACATATCTAGACCATAAAATGGTGACATATAGGTACTTTAGAATAAATAAGTCACTACTCCCGCTTTGTCAACAACTGCCTAGTGCCTGTCTTCGGTATATGAATAATGGTAGCTGCTCTTCTTTTATGTGCTTCTTTCGCTTAGTGCTGAACGCAAACACGTCTCCCATATCTCTTCCCCACAAATATTTATCTCAAAATATGGAGTATTAAACTTAAAAAATTTAGGTTGTTAAAGTGCTTATAATCAAACAAAAACAATCCTACTAGTTCAAAAAATAAATGAGAACATTTAAAACATTAGACTGCCAAACTAAAATGGCGAGATATCAAACTAACCGAAAAATTGAAGATCATATTATCATGAGAGTATATGAAATTTGAAAATTAAAATTGTGAGTTCTAAGTTATAATATTCATATTCATAGTTATTAAACTAAAGTATTCATAAGAGTGAATGAGTTACAAACCCATAATTCTTAACTTAAAACTAAAAGTTCTTAAATTAAAATCGTGACTATTCAATTTAAAATAATAATTAGCAGTCAAAAACAAATAAATTTAAAACTCACTATTTTAATTTGAAATTTTCATATACTCTCATGATAATTAGAAATTGAATCTAGTGTTTAATATGCTGTCATATATTCATACTCACATTCCTCAACATGAGCCAACATTCCAACAACATCTCAAAATCTTCATACTACTAAGAGATAAGATAAGACGGTTGAGACCTTCTTCATCTAGGCAAAAATAAAGAGAATACTTGTAACTAAAGGTTTTGTATATTGTTGAGTTTTAATATAGTGGCAACTATTATTATTGTACTAGGATGAAAAACGTTATAAGTATATATTGTGAGATATATGTTCTTAAATTCATCGGATAATTCACGCGGTACCCCTAAGGTTTGCCATTTTGCACGAAAATACCCAAATTTTTGATCCGGAAAACTTAAAGATGCCATAACTCGTGTTTACGAACTCAAAAAGTGATGAATTTTGTTTCCAAATCGCTTATCTTTCCGAGAACTACAATTTGAAAACAAAAATTGTCCTATTTGGATCCCGTTGCTAGGAGATATTGTACTTCAAAGTTTTTTCGACCGAACAAACTTTGAGTAATCATATTCTTAGTCACGAGTTCCAAACTCGTCAAACTTTTTTTTCAAACGTAGCTCTCGGAAACATGATCAATTTGAAAAAAAAATCTTCACTTTTTGAGCTCGTAAACACGACTTATGGCCTCTTTAAGTTTCTGGATCAACATTTTGGGTATTTCGTGCAAAGTGGTAAACCTTAAGGGTACCACGTGAATTATGCGTAATTTCATTTTATTTTAATTGATCTATAACATGTATTCATATTCCACTCCAAAAACAGTGGCGAACCCAAAACTTTTAGAATGGGAGTGCGCTATAATAAGCGGCGGAGCTAAGATTCCCCTTAAAGTCGATCCTCTCCCGCTGGTCGTCACCCTAAAAATTGAATCAAACCATCCCTCATTGATCCCAACGATCATCCCTATTATTTTCTCCAAATATCTTCTTCTACTATACCAATTTTCTCCATTCTTATATCTCCAAATCTACAACTTGACTTGCACACAATAATGTAAATTTAATCACATATCATCATCTCCCTTAACCTCAAATTTCTATTCGGAATAGTTCTTAAAATTGCTCACATAAAACTTCACAATTTTTTATTTACCAGATATAAAAATAGGGCCACTATTTTAAAATGCACCAAAAAAACAATAAAAATAATTACCCATTCAAGCAATAAAGAGGCAAATTACAACGTTTGTTGCTGAAATGAACCTTTCATATTTCATAATCTTTAATCCGATGCAAAGCGATTGTCAAATAATAAAGAGACAATTGAAAAATCATTAATTAAAGAGACAATTAAAGAATCGTTAGAAACTCACAAGAAAATTGAGAGCCATTCATTTTCTTTATATAAAATATCATCTAAATACCAATTCATATTGTCTTATTTGATGCCGATCATGGTTGTCCAACCAGTATTACATGTCCTTATAAAAAGTCGTTTTTTTGTTCTCTCTGTAATTTAGAGTATTTTATTGTTAATTTTTGTCTCCTTTTTTCTTTTCTTTTTACTCATATATTTAAATTTAATAGTCTTAATTGGAGGTGTCAATTAAATAAATTGATAACTTAATTAATGACGTTATTGTAAAAGGTATGCATATGTTAATGCGATCCTAATAGGGGTGTGCTTTAACCTTGGCGTAGTCATTTTGCATACCCAAATTGGATAGAAATATTTTTATGAGACTAGCATAATTATTCATATTGTACGAGTTTTAGGATTTCTACGGGAGTATTAATTTAAATTCTAAATCTGTATGTGTACTTAATCTAAGTGAAGTAATAAGAATGTTATGTGTTCGTAGAGAAAAAAAGGAGAATGTTTGAAAAGTAATCGCGTTGTATATTTCGAAGTGGAGAGGTTTTTAACCGCATATGGACTACAAAATAAATTTCAATGTAATTTGTTCATACATGGGAGGGTGACTTCTTTGAATATTTTTTTTATTGGTAAGAACTTGTATTCGTATTCAAAATCCTTTGTAAATAGGGGACGACAATGGAGCACAAAATTCATGTTCCATATTTTTATGGTGTCAAGTTTATTGTGCATAAGACCACAAGTACCCAAAAGTCCAATATAACACAATGTGTCATTGCCTCAAAACAACCAAACTATTCTCATTTTGTGTTGCCTACCATCATTAATAAAATTCGTTTTGTTTTAGTGAAGAATTAAATTTTTATACTATTTTTAAACTATAAACTCACAAATAAGATAAAATAGGAACTTGAAGTTATAAAAATTAGTTGCGACTTAGGCCATGTTCTTTCCAGCTTAATTTCAGCTCATCTCCGTTTTTCTTAGCTCTATTCCGTTTAGTTCTTTTTAGCTTCAGTCAATTTTGTTCAGCTCATATTTTCTCAAAGTTCACTTTTAATTCATTTGCATTCACTTTAACTCAGTTCCATTCAATTTAGTTCTATTAAGCTCGAGTCCATTTAATTCAATTCAGCTCATTTCAGCCGAAAAGAATAGGGCCTTAGCAATTATAGGGACGTGCTAGATCCCGCGCACCAGTTTACTTAATCCCACGCATTTTTTCACTTCCATTCCGAATATGCCCCTCTCATTTTTCACCAATCACCGACCCCGGAATCCTCATTAATCAACGCAACACAGTAACCCCACCCATTGCACCGCCTGCAAAACCACCTCCCTCTAGGCCTGCCTAAAGTAAGTCGGCACCGTTACCACCGCATCCACCACCTTCACTTTCGCATGAGACTCCGCCAAATCAAGCGCGTAACGAAACAACATCGCGGGCAGTTCTTCACGCGAGTAAACCTCACCGTCGTCAACCTTGATCGCTGCAACGCCGTGAGAATCTTCCACAATACGGCGTCGATTAAACGAGTGTCGAAGTGAAAAATGATCAAATTAGGGGATTTACGTTTCTACATTTCGTTGATTGCAACGAAAATAGGGATTTGACCTGGTTTGAGATTAACTAATAATTACTGCTACTTTCACCCGTTATGATCCCAAATCTATGCACATCACACTGCTGCTTCAGATTTCCATGGGATTAGTGATAGTAAGATTAGGATTGTATGTATTTGACGAAGTGATGATGTAGTCACTAGCCTCACTAGTGTGTTGACGCGACAGTGTGTTCATTTTTTGGGGTTTTTTTCATTCTCTCTCTTATCTCTCTTTGGGGTGAAAAATGGGAGGGGTATTCTCGGAATCAAGGGGAAAAATGCGCAAGATTGAGTAAATTAGTGCGCGGGATTTAGCAATTACGCAATTATATGTAGAATGGTTTCTAAATGGCAACCAATGGTAACCATTAATTCGGTTACTAAATAGCAACCAACCTAGCAACTAACAGGAAAATGTCACTAATTAGCAACTAGAAAATAATTGGTTACAAGTTAGCAACTAATATACGCTTAGTCGTCATGGTTGATCGCTAAGTAGCATTTTTTTTGTAGTGAAACT
>JAGPOY010003945.1:0-12536 GCA_018983105.1 Silene uniflora | reverse complement strand
TCATGCATCTTCTATCAGACCTAATTGATTTATTTATATTTCTGTCATTGAGTAAATTTGTCTCTTACCCTTAATGGCTTACAAAACCCAACCAGGCAAATAGTTCAACTGCGTTTTCTGTTTTGGCATGGTTTTTGGTTTGTCGGCGTGTTTATAGACACCCATGAGAGCTCAGCTGCAACACATAACCATTCCTTTATTTTCATATGTGCTTATACGGAGGCAGCCATTAAAGCCGCAACTACTTTAGAACAAAACATATGCTAATTATTCAAGGATTGGCTTTTGCTGCTTGTTAGCTTTGTTCTAAAGTACCGGTATCACAAACTTTCTTAGAAAAGTTTCCCGTTGTTCCGCCCAAGTTTAGGTTCTCCCGAACTCTGTTTTCATCTAGCGCGGTGTCCAGTGTAAAGTAACAAAATATTTTCCTGAAAGTGGACGAAGAAGTAATATGGCACTATGATTTGCCAACAAACTAAGGTTCTGGTGTACACTTGGTATAAAACAACCAGGTTAAAACCTTTGACAACAAAATAGGAAAACATCGTTGGGGTCCTGGGGTATACGATTGTGATATCGATGAAAATAACAGCAGCAAAGTTAGAAGCCGACTACAGGGGCGAAAATTGAAGCGCAAAGATATATCGATGAAATTGTCTTGGGGTAATGTGCGCATCGCGCACGGTGCAACCAACTAGTGAGTGATAAAAGTATTATTCTCTTGCAATACACGGAGTAGATACAAATAGGTAACGTAATTTTTCACGTTATTTCATTTTGTTATCTTCACAAATACTTTTATACGACTATTATATATTTACGCTAGATAATGACTCCATCTTATATTACATACATTTTTTATTCGTGAAATTAATACTTAATACGATATTACACATTTACACAATACTTTGTACTCCGTACCTTATAACGGTCTTCTTCAAATGTCACACACGAAACACTGCATGCAAAAGAGCCTTCAATCACTAGTTCTCACTTCTCATTGAAGACGGATTATTTTGTCTGAAAGTTTCAGATAACCTTATGTGACCATTTTTATAGTAAATTGACCATTTAATGACAAAATGTTATAATTAGTGTTCGTTGTTCACTTGCACGTTCAGGTAACCTTTTGTCAGAAAGTGGTCACATTTATCTATAAATGGATGAATGGATCACATATAAGTATATAACCCGTTTATAGCCTTCAGACGAAAATAAGCGCCTGTCTCTAGTAGACTTTATGGGCTTCTGGCTTTCACTAAAATGAATACTTTAGACGATTTTGAGGATTTGCAAGACATAGAAGATATCAAGATTGTTCATTTAGGTACAACTATTAGATTTCAATTTTACCATGTTACTATTCAACTATTCAAGGTTAAAGGTTACTGAAAATGACGACTGCATGCATGGGGACATATATGTAGGGATGTGAGATATGCCCATTCCTTCACTCAAACTTAAGTACGTCTAGTCAACTTCACTAAAATCATCGTCTCAGACTCTCAGCCCTTGTCTATTATTACCTCCGGTCATTTGTTTACCTTTGTATTTGACACAAAGAGTCAAAGACTAAGGAATAAAGAGGACCAATTGTTTGATAACAAGTAAACTAAATTGAGTGGAGAGTATCAAATTTTTCATCCAAAATGAAATAAGTAAACAAATGATCGGGATGGAGAGATTATTTGCCTATGCACTCACAAATTCAACAAAATATTGTTTTTAGAATGTCGGTATCATTCTCTTACATAGAAGTAATATGTAGATAATTAGATATATGTATGGTTCACTAAAACAACGTATATGCTTTATACATATAAGGATATGTGAGAGAGCAATATCGAAATTTGGTATCAGTGTATCACCTAAGTACGGCCCTAGTAGTATTCTCTACAAAAATGGTGCCTCCTTGTGCCCTGTGGTACCAAATCTCGATACTACAACATTATGTATACTAAAAGTAAAAAATGATGAATCGTTTTTACATCAGGATATATATGTATTTGAATGTACGTGAGAAAATGTTATTGAGATTCACTACCACCTAATGAACGAAAGTAAGAATTACGAGAGACGATTACTCTCTAGTCTCTTCATACTTGAATTTTGGACATCTCATTGAACTCGGTTTATTAACCATGGAGAAATGAAGGAATACAAACATACGGAGTATTATTTTGAAGCAACCAAATAAGAACAAAAATTCACACTTAAAACTATCCACTTTAAATGCTCGACTATTCTGACACAAAATCTAAAGAAAAGCTGTCTCAATTTCCCCTATTTTCCAAACACGTCGGTATATATATATGACTTGACATGCCATTAACTTTCCAAATCTCCAATTCAAGTAAACCAAATCATTTCCCTACATACCATATTTACTCGGATCGGTTATTTGTTTACCTAGTTTATTTTTAGTTGTCTTATTCATTTGTCATCTTTTTATACTCCATATTAGCTAGATTTTTTATGGTTTGCTTAAACATCTATTATGTGTATTTATTATCTACTAAAACAACCAACAACATAAATGATCGTCTTTCTTTCATTAGTTTTTATGCCAAAAATAAAGATAAAACAATTGATGAGGACAGAGGGAATAATATTTAAATCTTGTTGGAGTAACTACAAATGCAAATCCATTTGACTAGTTATTGCATCTATATACACCTTACAAGACAACACTACAAAGACAAGATGAGTCGGAATTCTCTATCTCACTTTCACGTTTCATCATGTTACCTATTATTTCTCTTGATAACACATAAATCTTGATTACAAAAGCATGGAGTAAATCACATTAAATTAGATGATGTGTCAGAAGATAAATTTTATACGAAGTACTCCCTCGGTTCGGTTTGATTCTAGCTATACGTTTGTTTTATATACAAGAATTTAAAAAGCTAGTAAAAGTAGAAATAGTAATGTAAAATAAGCTAAAATTCGGGACTAGAAATGTTAATGCAGTAAATTACCCTTGCTTATTTTATACACTTTTATATAAATGAGATGAGGGCATGTTGTAATTTCAACTTTGACAAGTGAGTAAAATTTACCCGAAATGTATAGAATTAAAATTAATATCACTATCAAAAAACGTATGGAATCAAACCGGACAGAACGGATAACTACTAAATAGTCATTAATAATTGTACAAGATTGGAGTGACATACTTATAATTATTGTCCACATTTTTTAAAGCCAATTAATTAGGTTACAAACAGTACATTATGTAGCAATAACATGATTGTCATTACATTACATACCTATTTAACTATTCAAACGAAGATGATTGAGGCTCAATCAATGATTTATTTTACTGGTCATTACAACCACCACCCGTGACACCACTTGATTCGCCGTGAAAGTCACGATGATGGTGGTCAAATATCCGAGAACTTTGAGGCTGAGGAAGCGGAGGACAACGCTTCCGCTTCTTCTTCTCATAACTAATCCCTCTAGCCTTAGACTGGGAATCTCTAACCTCTCGGAGATAGAGCCTGACAGCTCTAGCTCCAAAAGGGTTAGACTCGGGAATCCCACCATTCTCCTCATAGGCCGCACGAAGGCGGCCTATGAGGGCATCCAGGGACCCCCACGCTTGCCTCAGCGGACAAGCGCATGGGGCAGGCGGATTAGGGTGCCCAAAAAATGGACAAGGTTCGTTATGAACCTTAGTCTTCCCGAATTGGTCTAAGTACCTGAGGAACTCCAGCACGTTAGCTCCGCTACACCTCGGGAGTGTAAGCGGGGGCCGGTGGTTCCTCAGGTACTGACCGAAAGTGACCCAATCTCTCCTCTTCTGATTCTCATACCTACTCAACTGATGACCTTGACCACTTCCGCTCCCAGTCGATATCTTCATCAACGTTGGATTACTCGATGACGAAGACGAGTTCACGTCAAGCTGATCAACATTACTACTTGTCGTTGAAATGAGATCCATATTTTTAATTATAAGAAAACTAGAAAAGTTAATTGTATATAAGAGTATAAACTATATTGTCTTTATATTATGCTTAAAATTTAAAGGAAGATTTGGGAAGATTAAGGATACTATAAGAGTATAAGGTGTTTTTTTTTTGGTCTGACAAAAAAATAGTGAGCAAACTTTGGTAAAAGAAAATGATGATGATTAATAAGGTTATGATTATGTTGGGAAATTGTGACTTTTTTTGGTTTGATATATAGGGTTTTTCCTTGAGGGCATACAGTGATACAGTATATACCTAGCTAGTACATACGGAGTATAAGCGTGTTTTCAGGCTAAAAATGAGGAAGCTAAGAAGTAAATATTTTTGGTAGTTAAGAGTTAAGACGAGTCAAATAGTAAGAATAAGATAAGAGTAGAATACATGGAAAAAGACAATAGATTTAATACTTGATCTGTTTTAAGCTTAAGACGAATACATCCGTCACTCTGTGTTAAGGGAGACTAATTGTGTTGCTGAAGAAAGAAGAAGTCTGATATTCGGGGGTTTGTAGACTATTATGTGCGGAGAATACTTGAGGGTTTACCTAATATGAATAGAGGACATCAAATTAGCAGTTACGATTTACCTCGTCATCTAAGAGTTGTATACTAGATAGGAGTACTAATCAAAGGTGTATCAAGAAAAATGAGGTTTTTTTAGGGTTTTATTTGGAGAATGAGGAGCGATTGATTAGTGATTGATTGGAGTTTATTAGTTAATGGAAAAAAGCTGTGCTGGTGCTTTTATAAACACAAATTCTCATTTGTGACGGACACTATCTATTACAAATGAATGACGGATATCATATTCTTTCACAAAATATTCATCAAGGGTGAGTAGAGAAGCACATGGGGGGTGTCCACCTTGTCCCCTTTACCCATTTCCTCTCACAAAATTCCCGTCGCAAGATCCGACCCGTCGCAAGCAAGACCTACTGTTTTATACGTAAAATGGGATTTTTTTTTGTTTATGATTTTACTTTAAAATAATAATTCTTTTTGGTTGATTGATGTTTCCTTGGTCAAATGACCAAACTGACCTTAGCTTTACGGGAATGATAATGTCGAAGGGTAAATAATGACGTTTTATCAGTTTATTTAACTCAAGTATAAATACGAGTGATGTTGTGTAATTCTAATTTCTGAGGGAAACTATAATGTGAAAGAAATCTACTTTCTTTGAATTGACGCATTACTAATTTTTGTATTCATCAATTATAAAAGCGGGATATTTTGAGGAAAATATATATCCGAAATCGAAACTAGGTTAAGACTTCAAGATGTCCTAGGATTTAATTTTAAAATTTCTAATCAAGAATTTTTATCACCTAATTATGTAGAAGTATAAAAAAATTCCACTTAAGAATTTGAGTGTAATAGGCCATGCATAAATGAATAATTTCAACCCGACAAGCAAATCGAAGATGCATGGAATAATATAATCAAAGCACCAAATAGGCATGTAAACAAATCCAACTATGTTTAAAAGCTTTAATTTTAGCCTATACCTACCAAAATTAGAATTTAGAATCTCAACCTTCTTTGTCCTTAACTTGAATAATTCTAAAAAGATTATTCTTGATTGATTAACGCAATTCGATAATTCGTTAGGAAACATCTGTCACACACTTTTGTATTTATGCATAATATCACTTGTATATTTGTATTCCCTCCGTCCCAAGTCAATAATTTACATTTGCTTTATTTCCTTTCACAAAATAAAGCAATGTAAACTATTCACTGGTACAGAGATCCAGAGAGTATAAATTAAGAATAAATACTCATTCTATAATTCGTCGTGTTTTATCAGCCCGTCATCGTCACATAGAAAACTTGTCACCCATCATATAATCCATATTACTGCTATAATATTACACTGGCGGAGACAAGATTTACAATTAGGGTCAACGAAAAATTTCAGCTAAAAAAAAAAAATCCCTTCTTAGTTTCTTACATGGAGAGAAAAAGCGACATATATGTGTTCCGGAGTACTTCTTTTGTTAATTACTCATATTATAGCGAGGGACCGGATACATATACCTTTAATTGACGAACTTTTAATACTAATTTAATATAAAACCGTTTTTCACAAGACCATCTCGTACTTAAAATGGTCAAGAGACAAGGGTCCTGCATGCGGCATGCTTGTGGCTAACCGTACGGATGGAGAGTGTATTACAATTTACAAAGGACAATTAACGTTAGCTCGTGAAGTACGTTGTATTCTATACTTTTCTTCAAACATTTTGTAAGACTAATAAAGAAAAAGACATAATCAAAAGCAAAATATATATCTTGCAAATGTCCTTTCAAATATTTCCGGTCTTGCGTTGATTAAAGAGTCTTATTTGTGACGTTCTCTTTAAAGGGACCTCTTACAGCTCCTCCCCACTTGCGGACTTGCCCCTTTGTCGTCTCTTCAAAGTGACGATCACAAATGAGATTTTGCGTGCTTTAATCTAACATCAAACAATCATCATGTATATATACACATGTACAATAACGTATATGTACAAAGGGTTTGCTTCGGTATATACTGTTTCAAAATAATCAAATAAGATTGTTGTATAACTGGTAAATAATGAACCTTTTGTTTGAGTGAGACGATTTTAAATAATTATTCCCTATGTATCAGCGGTCTTTCACAAGATCAAATGACCATGTTCGATTATTACATTAACCTGAAAATGTCTTTCAAAAGACTATGAGCCGAGAGAGATGGACAAGGTACAACTTCTATTCTACAAATGGCTACACATATCCCACAAATTTACGATGCACAAAACAACTGGAGTTAGCAAATCATCCTCGAATATTTACACCAAAATCCATAGACGATACAAAATCATACATGTGATGTTTTATGCTTAAGATGATAAATTGTCGTAAATATTATGACTACATTTTTATCGTATTGTCTATAACCCACATAAACTCGACATGCCTTAACTTGTTGCTAGATACAAGCTTCACAATAACACGAGTCTTTCTTAAACGTAAGAAAACTCCATTAACTATAGACACCATATATATATGTCACAACCTCGAGTTGTATACAAGCTTCAAACTGCATTTACGGTTATAAGATTGAGTTGAGGTTTTAGTTAGACGGTGTAGACCTTAATCACCTGGTCAATCTTGGCGCGACAAACTGGGCACCCCCACTTTTTGGCTTTAATCTCGTTCAAACACGACATGCAACCAGCCATGTGTCCGCAAGGGACACAAGCGGCCTCCACCTCAGCGTCAAAGCATATTGCACATGACGATGATTTGCCTTTCTTTCTTTCTTCAGTGATATTGGTTTCGGGACCCATTAAGCCAGATGTGAGGATGACATCTGTGTCTATGGTTGGGTAATGTATCGGACCATTTAGGTCTTCATCTGTGATGATTGGAGCTGAAGGTGTAGGCACTGGTGTGTGGGTTCCGTCTTCTGTTATGGTTGCAACTTCCTCCACTGGAATGTTTACTTTACCGAGAAACGGCTCACTTTCATGATTGATTGACGAACTTGCTCCATTGGAAGTCTGAAAATGGTCCACAGGATGACCGTGTTCGATTGCAGATTGAATGGAGGCATTGATAGCCATCGCTAACTCCAAATCTTCATCGTCGTCAGTTGGTGGTTTAGTTGGCTGTGCTGTTGATGGAATGCTCGGAACATTTGGAGTAGGCGTGTTGAAGGGGAAGTTCGAATGTGCCACCTATGTTTAAAAGAAAAAGATCAGAGACACGCTAAATATTGTTCTCGCTCAATGGAGTAGTAATTTACATACAACATTATTATCTAAGTGCCTTCGAACTGTCCCAAATGCAGGGATAAAAAGGAGTTTCCATATTGACTCATAAATAAAATATCATAGCAGATGTCCACTAGCTTAGAGCTGGTACTCATGACATGTGTTCGAACCCCGTCAACAGCAAAAACTGTAGCAGATGTCAACTCGCTTGGTAAATCTATTTTGGTTTATAGAAAAGCAATCTAAAAAGTTTCATTGTAACATCTTAACAACGAGTATCTGGGAAAGGAGGGAAACAATCTTGTAATTTTTTCTCACTCTCAGTTTCGATAAGCATAATAGCCCCAATTCCCCAATAAAACACCCTTCGGAAAGAAGTTCAAAAATCTGGGAATACGAGTCATTATCAAGTACAAGCATTACTGTTTTCACAAGGTGGAAATCGGGAGCTAGTGTAAACAAGAAACATGATTAAGAGATTATACCTGTGGAATTCCTTTACATGCATTACAGAATTGTTGAAGCTGCTGCTTGTCATTTTCATTTACCGGAGCAAGTTTGATACGCGTCTCTGTAAATAGAAGTACATAGACATGGTTAAAAGGTATACTCTAATTAATGAAGACTCTTTCCAGCTAGCTAACTAAGGTCTCTTTCAACATATTGCAGTAGGACTTCAGCGAGTAAATGTCCAAATTTGCATGTTATTGGATAACTCAAAACAATAACAGAACTCCGATACTTCAAAACTCGTGCCTATGGCAAAGTAAACGGAGTTAAATGTACGACAGCCTTTTTCTTGTAAGACATCTAGAATTGCATCATTCACAATAAAAGAAGCGTAAGCGATTTAGTGAACCATGTTGCTGAATTGCATCGTTAGACATCGAAAAACTGAAAAACCAGAGCATACAGTAACAAGAATTGAAGAACATCTGAAATGCTGTAAAGTTGAAAAGTTTTCGTAAAGGGACTTACGATTACAAGTCGAACGTCGAGGCTTACACCTTCTCCGCCTTCCATGTCTTGAAACTAAAAATCAAAGATAGAAATTAATCAAGAGACTCAAACAACATAAAATAAACTGAGAAGCATAATTCTTACGAGAAACTTACTGGTCGATGTTTCACAGAGTACAACTGCTGGATCAGGCTGGTTGAAAACTGGCTCCTCCATACTGGCTTTCCATAAAGCAATTTTCGATCGAGGCTGAGCATCCTGTTTGTTTAGCAAAGAGTATTAGAAGTTGGAACCAAACTTTACAAAGCAAAGCAACAACATTAATCTCAAGATAACTCTAATAGTGTTCTAGCGTTAAGCATTCAGAACCGAGGACAATATAAATGAATAATTGATGAAGAATGTAAGGGAAATACCAGAATACTTGTATATATGGCAAGCTCCAATTTAAAAGGCTTCCGTAAATTACGAGAACCACTGGGAAGAACCACCACCCACCTGAGGAATTGGAAAGTGATAAGCCATGAGAAAAACCCAATATATAATGCAGAGTAAATATTGCCAGGCAATCAGGACACAGCGATAGTAAACCAACAATTGATACTTACACTTTTCTGGAAAGAAATTGCGGAGCAAGTAATTCCAGAAACCCTGGCATCATGGGTTCTCTCAGCCAACCAGCGTATAAGCATATGTGATTCTATAAATTCCACAGATAAAACAGAATCATTGTCGTGTATAGCAGAACGCCAAGCATTTCAGACGGTGACATAATAAAGATAAATGATGAAGTCTACAGAATATTAGAGACAACCTACCTCAATTGCACGAACAATATTGGTGAATCCTTTGGCTCTCGCGATGTCCAGTGCGGTTTGACAATCATCATTCACCAATAAAGCATTTGCTGAAACAAAGGGGGCAAAACCAATAAGATTCTACGAGCTTCAAAAGTAGTATACCCTCCATTTCCAATAGGTGGTTTAGTTTCACACTTCCACGATAACAAATGTAGAGGACATAAAAAAAAGAAGTCGGATTACAAATTCCCAAAAGATGTTACCTCCATGGGAAAGAAGTAGATTAACGTGATATTCCAAGCCTCGTTTTGCAGCATGATGTAATGGTGTACCTCCATTACGACCTGCAACATTATGAACGAAAATTAGACCATATAAGGGGAAATGGAGAATGCTGATTCTAAATGTCCGGGAGGCTTAACAATAATGATAACAGCAAAATCGAGCAATAAGAGAGTAGCGCGTTACTGTACCAGGGCGATATGCATTGACATTGGCACCCAACTCGATAAGTAATTTAACTACATGATGTAGTGCTGGATTCAGACACGCTGCCATTAACGGAGTTTTCCCTTCTCTGTCCACATACTGCATCACAAACACCATACACTAGAGTATTAGACAAATCAATCTCAATTCTCCAGTAGCTTCCACCAACAAGCAAAATAACATACCCCATCTCCCAACATTCCATTCGATCATATCGTTTTTCCAAATTCTCCTCACATATTTTGAAAAACGTATACAATCAAATGGAACCGAATTAAGCATCATTTGAGCTAATTTGTTCATCAATTGTATCCCCCTTAAAATTCACAATGACATGCTGACATCCCACAAACAAGATAGCAATTCAACAAGTAGTTCTTATTCTTATTAGATACTCATTCCGTCTCAATCATTTGTTTACCTTTGTCTAAAACACGCCTTAGTCCTCACAACGAATAAAAATGTAAACAAATGACTTGAGATGGATTAAATATTAACTAATGCCATGAACATAACAAAACCCACATAATTTTTTGAACAAATTAACAAAACTAAAGCACAAAAACTCAATTTCACACCCTAAAACCTCCCAAGATACAAACTTTATCCCAAATTACAATCAATTACACATAACAAAATATCAAAAACACAAAAGATGAAAACTTTAATCAAAATTAAACCTCAAAACCCAATTTCACACAAAAATTACCTTCAAAGATACAAAATTTATCTCAAATTACAATCAATCACACAAAATTAAACATAAAAAACACTACAAAATTAAAACTAATGAAAATTAAACCTAAAATTAAGAAAACTACCTCAAGTTTAGCACCTTCTGAATAAAGAGATTTAATCCCATCAACATTTCCACAACAAACATGTTGATACAACAATTCATCCTTTGATTGTTGTTGCCCCATTTGATTAAATTACAATTAAAATTACAAAAATTAATGGGATATTAATTAATCAACAATTAAATTAAATAAATTAATTAAAAGGGTAAATTGATAGGATAATTTTGATGATCTTGGTGCTGAATTGTTTTATGAGGTTGAAAATTGTAAATGGGTTTTATAATTTTAGGGATAATTAATTGATTGAGTGTATGAATTGATTATATAGTTGGGAATGGGGAATTTAATATTTGAAAATTGGGAGATTATGGTTGAATAATTTGATATTATTAATTGATTTAATAATTGTTTGGTCGTTTTTCTTGGTAGCTAAGAAATAAGGTTGGGAAATTTCGTTCTTCTTAATCACTCCACCGCGTTGATGTGTGAGTTGCATGGTAATTTCGAAGGGACCTGATGTATGGCAAAACGATCCGATCCGAGATGTAAAATTGTATAATCTGAATACGTCTTAAATTGAATTAATTTGATCTAAAAGACCCGATTCTCTCAATCTCTCTATTTATTTGAGTTTATCGTTGTCAAAAAAAAAGGACGATTTACTTTTTTTTTTGATTAATAGAAAGGGATAAATCTCAGAGACCTACAGCGAATGGGTATAGCTGTTCATGGGTCATCATAGCTGTTCATGGGTCATCCTGTCCATTGGCCCGGCCCATCCGGCCCGCTTATGAAGTGGGCTTGGACAAGGTTTTTTTACCCGAAAAATTAAGAGGGCGGGTCAAGCACAGCCCGCCAAGTTAAATGGGCGGGTATGGACAACAAGAAAAGCCATGGGCCGGCCTATTAGGCCCATTTAGTATTTAAATCATTTACTTTTACTCTTATAAAAAGACATTTTCAAAGAAAATTCTATTAATTTTATATGGATGTGAAATACTAAAATAATAATATACTCTGTAAATATATAATACATAAACTATAAAGGTCAAAATATAACGAAAATATTTATATATTGGGTACCCTTATATATTTTAGTTAATAGAACATCTAAATTAAAGTCTCGTGTTACGGCCCATTAGCCCATGGGTCGCCCGACTTTTGACTAAAGGGCGGGCAAGGGCAAGGATAATCGGCCCATAATTATGGTCCAACCCGCCCACTAAGGTCTTAAAGGGCAACCTTTTTCTTCATGACCCGGCCCATGTACGGCCCAAGCCCGCATTTGAACAGCTCTACAAATGGGGTCTCAGAAAGTTCGCAAGAAACAAAATAATAAACCCGAATATAAAAGGACGATTTACTAGATAACTCGACCTGTAATTTATCCAATTCATTATGATTTGAAGTGATGACCCTAATAATACAACACAAAATGATTGATTTTACGTGTCGTACCTAGGGATGGCAGTGGGTCGGGGACCCGACCCAGACCCTTAGGGTCGGACCCTAATGGGTCGGGTATGGGTCTGAATTTTTGAGACCCGGCGGATATGGGTTGGGTATGGGTCCTCTAAAATTAATTAGGGTCCGGGTCTGGGTCTGAATTATGAGACCCAAACCCGACCCGTGGACCCTTTATTAAAAAAAAAAAGAAAAAAAATGCTGTTTATCAGCCCAAACCATTAGACGGCAGGCTTTCAGTTTACCAAAACACAAATTGTTATATAAGACGGTCTCATGCTATGAGACCAGTCCATTAACT
>JAGPOY010003944.1:0-12540 GCA_018983105.1 Silene uniflora | reverse complement strand
CATTAAACGGAACGAACCGTGGCCAAGCCACAACTCTCGCATCCTGCTCCACCAAGCGGGCTAATGGATTGGGGATATTCTCCGGCTCCACCACACGCAAACCTTGCTCTTGGGTCACTCCTAAGTTCGCCAACCAGTCCGCACATGCATTTGCTTCACGATAAATATGCATTACCTTCACTTCCCATCCTGGAGTTCCAATGAAAGCTTTGCAAATTTGTATCATGTGAGAATGTGCCGTTGGAAGAAGCTCTTCCGTCTTCATGAAGCCTTCAATTACACGCGAATCCGTTTGGATAAGTACTTTAGGAAACCTTTTTTCCATAGCAATCATAAGTCCCCGTCTCAGTGCCATTATTTCAGCTCGCGTAACCGTTGCCCAACCGAGCTTCTCCGCAAAACCCAGCAAGAATTGACCCGAGGAGTCTCTAAACAAACCCCCTGCACCCGACAAACCCGGGTTACCCTTTGATGCTCCATCAATATTAAGCATTATCCACTCGAAAGGCGGAGCTACGCACCGAACCAGTACCTCTTTCCGTCTATCTGTAGTACCACTACTAAAAAGCTCAAAAGAGTCCTTAGCATTCCTGACTTCCCAAATCCTTTGCATAAGAATTTGGTATTGATTCCTGGGAATTACTTCCTCTCGGTCAAAAATCCAGCAATTCCGCCATCTCCATAGCCACCAAACCACTACCGCAAAAGCAGAAGGCCAATTCTCCATACCTGACTGAGTACTCGGAGTGAGATTGGACACCACCCATTCCTTTATGCTGCCAGCCATGCGAAAAGAAACAGATTGCGAAACAGGGAAGGAAGACCATACCTTCCTTGCTTCAACACAGTCCCGCAAAATATGTAATGCGATTTCTTCAACACCATCACACCTCATGCAACACGAGTCCTCAGTAAAGCCCCGCCGAGCCCGATTAACATTAGACATAATACGGTCATGAAGTAGAAGCCATAGGAAAATCCTCATTCGTTGAGGTGCCCATGTTCGCCATGGTAATTTCCAAAACGAATCCGCCTCCACAGCCGGTGTATTTCGAATAAGCCGAATAGCAGACTTAACCGAAAAATACCCGGATGATGTTTCCGCCCAATAGAAATGATCCTCATTCTCCTCCCCCGGCATCACCTCAAAAGAGGCAATTGTTTGTAACACCTCATTTGGGAAAACATCAGCAAACAATTCCCACTTCCATCCCGTTTCACCATCCCACATCTCTGCCACAGTTGCATTCTCCAGCCCATCCGGGACACCCAGATGCGTTAGGGCTTCAAGCGGTGCTTCCATCGCCCATTTGTGCTTCCAAAACAGAGTCTTCTGCCCATTGCCAATCGTTGAGCCCATACCCTTCTTAAGGATGTCAATAGCTTCCACAATCCCCTTCCAAGCATTTGAACTTACCTGCTTAGCCTCAAACATCTCCAAGTCACATCGGCCCTTGTAATATTTCTGCCGAAGAACTCTAGCCCATAAAGCATTTGGTTCCTTCAACATTCTCCATCCTAACTTGGCCATAAAGGCCACATTAGTTTGACGCATAGACCGTAATCCCAGCCCTCCATCCGTCTTTTCATTGGTCACCATATCCCATGACACCAAACTCAAGCCCCGAGCCTCCTGATCACCACCCCATAAAAACCTTCGAGACTTTTTATCCAACTCATCGCAAACCGACTTAGGAATATGGGCGGTCTGCATCGCATAAGTTGGTATAGAATTTAATGTAGCTTGTACTAGCGTCGCTCTTCCAGCCAAAGAGAGCCCTCTCGATTTCCATCCAGTTAATTGTTTATCGACTCTTTGTATAATGAAATCAAGTGTCCTTGGTCACTCTTCCATTAATTGTTGGAATACCCAGGTACACACCCAGATTCTCTGTTTGCTCGATACCCAACTCACTGGCTACTGCACTCGCTAATTCATCTTCGACATTCGGGGAGAAAAAAACTTTTGACTTAGCATGGCCGATTCGCAAACCCGAAGCTCCACAGAAATTATTCAAACAATTAATAATTGTCTTAGCCTGCGACACCGATGCCTCCGCAAATAAAATAATATCATCCGCAAAAAACAAATGTGTTAATATCGGACCTCCCTTACACGCTGGTAACCCAACCCATCCGCCTGAATTAATCTCTTGCACAATTAGCTGACTCAGGTTTTCCATGCAAATAGTAAATAAGTATGGTGATAATGGGCCACCCTGCCTTATACCTCGAGTAGGAGTGAAAAATTCCGTCTTTTCTCCATTCCACAAAACATTCAGAGTAACGGATTGAATGAGCTTCATTATCACACGGACAAGTTTGAAAGGTAATCCCATGTCCAATAAAGTGTGATTAATAAATGGCCACTCCAATTTGTCATAAGCCTTCTCAAGATCTAATTTTAAAGCCATATAACCTTTTCTTCCTCTCTTTTGTCGCATAGAATGTAAAGCTTCTTGCACAAGGATAACATTGTCCGCAATTTGTCGTTTGGGAACAAAACTGGCCTGTACCGGATTTATAAGGATAGGCAACACCGGCTTTAAACGATTCACTATCATCTTAGTAATGATTTTGTACACCACATTACAAAGCCCGATGGGACGAAACTGACTTACCATATGTGGATGATCAATCTTAGGGATCAACGAGATAAACGCCTCACTCAACCCAGCCGGTATGAGTTCTTCATTTAGAACCCCAAGGACCAAACGACCCAAGCTAGGCGAAACAACCTCCCACTGAGATTGGTAGAACAACGCTTGAAAACCATCGGGACCCGGTGCTTTGAACGGGGACATTTGATTTAGAGCACATTGAGCATCAGTAATAGAAAATTCACGCTCCAAATTTGCCCGCTCACGCCCTATAAGCCCCGGACAACCACCCATGACCAGCCGTGAAAGATCACATTCACCAGTCGGGCCTGCAAACAGGTCCTGGAAATACGTTAGTACCATCGATTTGATAGTATGAGCATCCCAAACCCAATTCACACTATCATCCTGTAGCGCCTCTATTCTATTCTGCTTCCTTCGAATAATGGTACCAAGGTGGAAAAGGCGTGTGTTTCGATCCCCATCACAAATTGCCTCCATGCGCGATTTCTGAAACCACAGCAGCTCTTCTTCTCGCAACACATCATTTAATTGTTGTTTCAATTTTAACTCATATTTATACATATAATCCATGGCCCCTCTCGCAAGTCTTTTCTGCAAACCCAGTAACCTCCGCTCTAAACTCCGCTTTTTTGCAAAAATGTTCCGAAAAACATTCTTGTTCCAACTATGCAGTTTATCAGCAAACTCATTAATAAAAGGAATTAGAGGAACATTATTATCCCAATTTTGTTCCACAAATTCTGAAAACTTGGCATGCGATAGCCACGCTGCTTGGAAACGAAACGGTCTCAAGACTCCCGGTATGGGCGCAAAACCATTTGTACTCACGATAATCGGGCAATGATCCGACTGGTTCTGCACCAGGTGCCGAATAGACCCCTCCTCGAACATAACTTGCCACGCAGAATTACAAATTGCCCTATCGAGACGAGCCCACTTTCTGGTCGAATTTGAGTGTCCTCGGGACCAGGTGTATTCAGGTCCCGAAAAATCCAAATCGATCCAATTGTTGCTCTCAAACCACGAGTTGAAACGGTTGCATCTCCGCCTCATACTATCACTGTCCCCATTCCTTTCATGTAGGAAGCGAGTGTCATTAAAATCCCCCATAGTTAACCAAGGGCGATTATGAGTACGGGCAAAGTTCTCCAACTCTCGCCAAAGTTCCTCTCGCCTCGTCGCATCTGGGCTAGCATACACCGCCGTATAATACCAAGGAATTTCCCCAACTCTCGCAATCTCTACTATTATGTGCTGCTTATGATGAATGATAGGCGTCACTGTGACTTCTTCCGGCTTCCAAAAAAGCCAAATTCCCCCACTAAACCCCTCTGCATCCACCCGAGTTTTACCTCCAAAGTTAATCCGGTCACAGACTCGCTGAGCCGTGTCCCCACTAATATGCGGTTCCACTAAGGCCAAAACTTGCGGTTGATTGACCCTTATTAATTCCTTAAGCATAGTCAAAAATTCAGGACTTCCTGCTCCTTGAACATTCCAAGTCATAAGACTTAGAGCGGGACGTCGATTCAACTGGTTTGGGAATCTATCCATAAAATTTTTAGGTTGGAAAGGTACCGAGGACAGATAAGCCTCAGATAATCGATTCAAAATCCTCATCACCTGAACGGTGACCTTCACTTCCAGAAACATGTCCGGAGAAATCGTTCGCGGCGGGAGAAACACTTCTATCTCCAACTCCATCGTGTGAGCTAGGGGAATAGTCGTTGCCATGTCCGGGCCTTCCATTGGTGATATTAAGCAGGGGTATTGAGATGGAGGAATGATGGAGTGGCGGGTCACCGGGATCCGGAGTGGGGAGAAGAGTCGATTCATGATGTGGTAGCGGAGCTGAGGTCGTATGCTTGCTTGTTTTCTTAAGCGGATTTTTTATAACTTTGACAGCTAGCGGTTTTTTCCTAGTATTTTCTTTGAGAGAACCAGAGATGTTATGATTTTCTGATTGCTTATTGTTAGGCTTATATAATGGGATATGGGATGAATTTTGTGGAATATTATGGCTTGCAATTGGAATATCTTGAGAGTTGTTAATTGGAGAAGCATAAGATATGGGAATATTTTGACATATATTATTCTCCAAATTAAGAGCATTGCTTGAGGTAGGACTCTTACCAATATCTCGACTGCTATCTTCCAAATCCTCGCTTTCCATATCTACCCTAAGATTTTCTTCCACAATTATTTGATCCACACCTTCCAAACTAATGGAAATATTATTCAAAGATTGAGGACTCTCGGTGAATTCTAGCTCCATGTTGGTAGTTTTGGACTTATTGTTTTTGGACCCATTCCGGACAGGCTGCTCACTTCGGACGGGTTGCACTACTGACACTTTGTCTTTTCCCTTCGAACCATCGACTTGAATATTCTCAGCATCCTCTCCCATAAGGGCATCAAACCTGGACCCCGAGTTAAGAGGATTTCGCAGAACCTGGAGTTTTAACCCCATTTTAGGCATAGCTTGATTTCCAGCTTCAGTCTCCCTTTCCACATGAACTGCTCGACGCCTCGTAGGTTTCTTAACGTGCATCCACGAGCCATACGGATCAACAGCCTCCTTCCCAATCCCCACACTAGCCTTTATTTCCGTATTGACCAATGCATCTTTCTCATGATTATCATCAATATTTGTGTGAAAAACAGGACACTTCGCATCGATGTGCCCTAATTTGCCACATTTATAACAAATCTGTCTTAAACCCTCATATTGAATGATCCACACTCTTCCATTAAGTCGAAATTTAGACAATAATGGTTTAGTGAGGTCCACTTCCACACTCATACGAATGAATTGTCCTCTCTCAGCCGTAGCCGTAGGTTTATCAATCCTTACAACCTTGCCGACCTTGCTCCCAATCTTTCGCAGAATCTCCTCATGATAGTACTCCACTGATAGTCGTGGAATACGAATCCAAGTGGTAAGGAACCGAATCGGGTCATCAGTTCCAATGAAATTAGGTATCCACTTCCGAATTGTTAGGTAATGATCCCCAATCATCCATGGTCTCTCAGCCAAAACAAAATCATAGTCACTCTTATTAGTGAAACGAACCACATAATATGAGCACCCAACATCGGTGAAAATGATATCACCCTTAATCGACCATTTTTTCTTCAACTGACGAACAAGCGAGAAATGTCCAATGTTTTTATCAAACATTTTGATAATTAACGAGTTTCGCCAATTATTACGAATCATAGCCTTCTCCTGTTTAGTCAGGAGAATAGTAGGGCACAAATGATCATTATCGAGCACAGGATCCTCAATATCATCATCTGAGACATCATCATACATAGCATTATCCATCACATTAAAGCCTTGCCCAGGATTAATTGAAAACGATGGGTCTGTCCCATTGTTCAACGAATCCTTATACGAAACCCTAGTACCAACTGATGCCGCACTTTGTGGCGGAATACTGTTTGGAACCATAGAAAGATCCATATCACAAGCTGTATCATGCATAACTTCATCACTAGATTGCTGCATCTTGAACTTTTTAGTAGATCTAGATGCCGGGTCGTCGTCATTTTCATTGGGGGCGTTTCTTGTCATGCTAGGTTTTGAAGACGTATTTTTATTGTAATGCATAAATGATACTCACTAGATTTGACAAAACCAACCCGACTCGATTAATCCGACTTGAAATTGACCCGAACTGCAACCATCGACTTTGACCTGAAACCCGAATTGACCCGGCCCGACCCGAACATGACCCGAACTTTGTTGACTCGAACTGACCCGATCCGAAAACGACTCGACGAAACACAACTCTAATTGAAAAAAAAGACTTAAAAATAATTTAAAAGCACACTTAATATTATTAATGTTAAAAATAAAGAATAAAGAATCAATTATCAAAACTGAAGTAAAAAAAGGTAATAATATAAACGTACATTTTTTTTGTCTTAATCATTGATCCGAAAATAACCCGGCCCCGTTTGGACCCGAAAATGACCCGACAACATACCTGAAACCCGAAAAAACCCCCCACCGATCCGAGAAAAAACCCAATAATATGAGAGACCCAAATTGGCCGTTGCAAACCCGACCCGTTGACCAATTTTGCCGGGTTATTCCCCACTTAATCATAAAAGGGGTGGGCACTTTAATACTTCGTAGTAAAACTCTAGAAGATTGGCCAATAAAACGTTGCAATATGGCAATTAATTGAGAGGTTTCGGGTTCGACTTCCTACACAGGAGTTCTGCGGTATTACCTGTCATCAAGGGTAACCTTGATGACTTACCTTGTCCCCAGGCTTGCAGGGTATTCGCTTGACAAAAAAAAAAAAATCCAGCTAGAAAAAGCTTAAAGCTTTGAAGAGTCAAACTCACCAAGTCATGTCCAAACTCCAGCTTTGATAAGTGCTCATCAACGAACTAAAAGGTGATGGACGCACGATCAACTCCGCAAAGTCTCAAACCTTCTCATTTTCTTTGTTACACACAATATTATATACGGAGTAATAACCCGTATACTCAAATATGACCGTCTCATAAAGTAGAACGACCTAACCTTATGATATATTACAAATTAGCTTACATTATATATACAACGGTCTTATACAAAACTACTAACATAGCGGTGCTATTTACATTTTTTTAGTGGCTATTAGCCAATCTGCACACATGAAGCTCATTACTGCCTTTGCCAACCCCCTAAAAGGAAACTGTACTTGCATCTAATTTCACAACAACAAAATCTTACATCCAGAAAAGCTCATCAAATTTTTCCAAGGCAACAATACTTCTTACCATCTTACCCCATTTTCGAACACAATCCAATGTCGTATACGCCTTCACAAGATACATTGCTCAAGGTTATAGTCCTTGGTGATTCCGGGTAAATAATTATGCATTATATTTTTCATGCTTAATCAAACTATGAATTTATGATACAAAAAATCAATACTAACAAGTTTTCTTTTTACAGGGTTGGCAAGACCTCGTTAATTAACACGTAAAGAATTATTCATTTATATATGTTGAATTATTACTCAATACCCTATGGTTGTTATATCGCAATATTAATCTTCTCTGTATCGTTTCTTTTTGCTTTGTTGAACTACGATAATATATATAGATACGTGCACAAAAAGTTCAAACTACAATTCAAGCCAACAATTGGTGCAGACGTTGTTGCAAAGAAATTACAAGTCGATGGCAAAAAAGTCAGTCTTCAGGTAAAATCGGCGTTTCATTACAATAACATGCAATATTACCTAGTTATCGTCTTATCGATAAGAGGGGTCGAATGTACACGGAAAAAAGAAACTAATTTTAAAGTTCGACGACTATATAATATGTACAGATTTGGGATACAGCAGGACAAGAGAGGTTCCAAAGCCTAGGACCGGCATTTTTTCGAGGCGCAGATGCTTGTGTTTTAGTGTATGATGTTAATGTACAGAAATCGTTCGATTCGCTTCAAACATGGCACCATGAATTCATCAAACAGGTAAATTGTTTACATGAATAAATAGTGTTTAATTAAGACTTTTAAGACATTTTTTTTAATGGAAGATTCAAGAATCAAATAAAAGTCTTCACATGTTAATGTTTACCGTTGAGTTGATCCATGACTAGCTTGCATCTGTATCATTAATGTATATATAACACGTGATTTTTTGCTTTAGTTGTTCTATCCATTTCGTTTTAGCTGTTACTTCTTCGCCTTAATCATTCATTTGTTTACATTTGATTAAAATAACTCTCGCACGAAATATAAATGATAAATAAATGACCAAGATGAGATGAAAATTAAAGAATAACTCGCTAAATGTGAGTTGCATTGTGTTATATTCCTGTGAGGAATATTTTTATCAATTGTAAACGAACAATCTTAATCTTTCTGATATACATTGGCCCTAATGCCATATGGCTATTTGTGATCGTTTGGTTGGTTATACACAAAAATACAAAAATTCTAACTTATGAGATCAATAAAATTAGGAGTTTGTTTAGTTGACATAGATTATATAAAATTGAACTTAAGATAAAAGTAAAATGGAGGATTGTTTAAATGACCCAGATATTTCGAAATTTATATGAAATTTTAATTCTTATATGCAACCAAACGACATTTGGCAATTTACATAAAATGTAGTCCAATTATGAGAAATATGACTTTCTATGCATGATCGTTATGCGATGAATTAAATTACCAAAACTTACAACGCTAATATATACGAGTATTATGTGCTTAGCTAAATGAAATTTCAATCAAATGAAAGGAAAATTGACATTTTTGTATTGTCTTTATCTTTGAAACAGACGGATATCTCAGATCCAACTAAATTTCCGTTTGTAGTAATCGGAAACAAGATTGATCTAGACAATGGAGCTAGTCGCGCGGTGAGCCTCTATTTTGTAACTTAACATGATCTTTTTGGACAAAAGAAAACTCAATAAGACTTTACAGCACCATTATCTTACGATTAGGGTTTTACTACGGTGTACCCCAATATTTTTTCGAATTCTATAATTTATTTTTAGTTTTTCAAATTTATACAAAGTACGCCTAATCTTTATGTCAAATTTTACAAATAACCTGAATGCTCAGATTTCTCATTTTTTACACATTATTTCAAACAATGATTTTAGTTGATTATTTATTTATCTATAGTAACGACAGTGGCCGAGCCAAGCTTTTTTAGCCAGCGGAGGCGAAAAGGTTATAATATAAGACAACCTCAAAAAAATCCAAAAACTTTAACTAAAATTTTAAAATTTCCAAACGTGAGCGGGGGAGGACGCCCCTGCTACCCCGTATACCTTATACAATATTATACTCCGTATCAACTACTAACATGCATGAAAATTGGAAATATAAAGGTGACTACGAAGAGAGCAAAAGAGTGGTGCGCCTCCATAGAAGGAGAACCTGATGCTGTTCCATACTTTGAGACTTCAGCTAAGGAAAATTTATATGTAGATGAAGCCTTTCTTGATATAGCCAAAGTTGCACTTTCCAAAGGCCATGCTCAAGATATGTAAGTATACTAAATACACATTTACGGCTTTGATTTTCAAATATTCATTACGAAAAAAAAAAAAACAAAGTATAATTTTATTATAATCCGACAAATTAACATAATTATTGATTTAAAGTTTTTGGCAAAGTAACAAATACGTACAACATTACAATTTCAAACCTCACAGAATCTCATTTGTGACGGCCAATATCCGTCGTTGGTTATGCATGCAGATACTACGAAAGTATGGTGGGGTCTCTTTCAGAAATCGAAGAAGCACAAAGTGGCGGATGTCGATGCTAGTTAAGCTTCTTCAAGCTACTAATTGTTTTGGATTTTACTTATATTTGTTCTATTTTCAATCTTCTTGTATACACATTGGTGACTATGAGACTAGAGAGATGTGTAAATTATACAAATCGAAAACTTTTTAAGTTGCTTGGTTTTTGTTTTGTTTATGAATAATTACAATGCAAACTTGATCATTTAATTGTTCTCTTTTCTGCTAAATTTATCGATTTTTATTGTCCCGTTTCTAAATATAGGATGAAAAATTTGAAAACTACCTCTATTACCCTATCTTTTTAAGTATCATTCACACTATCAAAATGATATTGTGTCCCTCATGTTCTTAATTAAAGGGGTAGTGTTAGCGCTTAATTTAGTAAGGTTATTAAATTTATTACTTTTAAGGGTAATTAGGCCTAGTACTTAAAGAAGGGATACTGGGACGACTGGTCAAACGTATGACGAATAAGAGGAGATTAGAAGCCCACAAGAGGCGCGTAGGTCCAGAGGGAATCGCCAACGCCCAAGTTGAATATGAGCAGTTATCAACGGTTATCAAACCGCTCCCCACTAAGGAAATAAATAGTTGCAAAGAACCGGTCAAGAATGCGTATATAAGGAAAGCATTTACCAACACAAACAGACGCATAATTCAAACAACTACTAGTCTATCTTTATGGCCCTGTTTGGTAAACAGCGGATTAGTTTCAGCATAAACAGATTGTAAAAGCAGATTATAAATGGCAGATTTTATCAGAAGGTTTGACTAACATATTATAATTAGCAGGATTAATTTGAGTAGTGTTTGGTAATTGGCATATTACGATTAGTAGATTGTTAGTTTTATTTGTAAAATGGAGAAAAATTTCCTATTTTACAATATGCTAACCAATATGCTAGCGTAAGCAGCATATTGTAAAACAGCATATTGACCCCAAATATGTTGTTTCAATATGTTGTTTATCAAATACTAAAATTAGCATATTGATTGGTCAAACATGCTAAAACCATCGAATTTTAGTCTATCGTAGATTAGTTTAGCACGGGGAAACCATCCTTCAATGGAGGTAATTAGTCATCAATCCCTTAGTTTGTAATTATATATCATCCACAAGTACTCTTGTGAAGAATTTGTTTACATTGTGTAATCGACATTTTTCATGATCTATATATAAGTATCTTCGAAGATTCATGTGTTTAGATTATAATAAAAATCATATCATTCGCCCTTTGGCTCTAATTATACAAGTAATTTAGCGCTAAGTATTAGATCAAGCATCTACAACCGTGGCTCGAACTCTTTCAGTTTAGGGTAGATCACAAAATGTAGGAGGATAGTTATGACTTCCAGGGTACCTTAAGTAACGAGCTTGTTTCCACTCAAACAAGTTTTTGGTGCATAAGAGCAACTCCAATGGAAGAAAAAAGAGAGTAGCTTGGGATTGCAAGCCATTAGCTTAGCATTGGAGTGCAAAATGGAAATTGGTTTCACTCAAGCAATTGGCTCCCTCAAGCTAATGGCTTGCTCAAAAAGTTGTGGGTCCATTCTCTTGAATTACAACCAAAATGTCAATGTCCTTGAGAAATCATGGCCCCACTAAAGTAAAATAGATATTGGTTTAGCATTGGAGCATATTGTGGTTTGACAAGAGTTAGCTTGAAAATGTGAGGTGGCAATCCAAACTACTTAAATGTTAGCCTAGCATTGGAGATGCTCTAATGATCCTGGATTTGTAACTGGACTGCCTGGAACGACATATCCAAAGATTTTACGACACACGACTAGAAATGCTCTGCCAAACAGAGCATTGGTAATTAATTATGTGGGTAACCTTAAAAGGAAAGCAAAAACCAAAGCCACGTCATCAACTAACAGTCTAAGTTATTGATAGAAAATAGTGATAGGGTCGCGGTTAGTTGTTTATGGGAAAACTTAGGGCTAGCACATATGTTTTAAAAAGTGAAGAGTGTCATGTGGAAAATGGAGAAACACGGGGTACTATGTAGAAAAACTCATAGTAATATTAGTCTTAGTGAGCTTAAGAGTGAAATATATGAGTCTTTAGTGACGTGGTTCATGAAACTAAATTTGAGCTTAATATCAAAACTAGTTTAGATCCCGCACAATGAATGTGCGGTATTTATAGAGTTATTTTTAATTATTATTTAATCATGCTAAATTAATACCTTATTAATTTTTCATATTTCACGTCATTTTATTTTGATATGAGAAAAAAAATATTAAACTGTAAATTATTAAAGAAAAATGAGTAAAATTGAATTGTATAATTGTGGTGTCTCATTAATTGTTCACTTTTCTTATTATCGTATTTTGTTTCAAGAAAAAAAAAATTAAAACTGAAATTTAATCTAAGTGTAACAACCCGAACTACTGTAACAACCCGAACTTTTAGTCACTCGACCGACTAAGAAGTTATGTGACCGAGTGAGATTTGTGTGATATCTCGTATTTTATTATTATATAAATAATATTATATTGAGTTTTATACGTATTATATACGATACGAGATAATAATAATACATACACACATACATACATGTATTCATACTTAATACATACTACTCCTTCCCTTATACTCTACCCTATCCACCCTATCCCTTATCCTCAT
>JAGPOY010003943.1:1231-13772 GCA_018983105.1 Silene uniflora | reverse complement strand
AATAAAACGAAGCAAAACCGTTGTCTAATTCATGATATTAATAACGGTTTATAAATTACAAACCGTTGTCATATTTAATAATTTATAACGGTTTCTTTTCAGTACAACCGTTGTGATAGTTTTCCGTATATCATTCCAACAAAATACTACCACGGATTAATTATTATTGACAACGGTTTTGGATCCGTTCTTAAGCATTCCATAACGGTATTCTTAACCCGTTGATTAAATTTCATAACGCTTCCGCGTTTATAATAGCCGTGGTCATATAATAACAACGGTCGATGCAATAACGGTTCCGCTTTTGGTGTCATAACGGTATATAGCCTTTTCTAACCGTGATTGATGGTATTATTTGGCGTAGTGTTTCAGACTTTCCTCCATACCACAGAATACAACCTCTGATTTTGCAGCATTAACCTTTAGCCCAGAAGTAGCAGAAAATGTAGCAAAAGCTCTCAGAAGTAGCATAATAGACTCTACATCTTCTTTGCAGAATAGCAGCAAATCATCAGCAAAGAGCAGATGAGTGAGCCTCAATCCTCCACACAAAGGATAGTATCTAAATGGCCACTTCTGTGTTGCATATTCAAGCACCCTTGAGAGATACTCCATACAAATTGTAAACAATAGAGGGGAAATCGGATCCCCCTGCCTTAATCCTCTCTTTCCTTTGAACTATCCAAACATTGACCCATTTAAAGTTAGTGAATAAGCTGTAGTAGTAACACAAGTCATCACCAACTTTCTAAATCTTTCTGGAAATCTCAAAGCCTCCATCATTTGATCTAGGAAATCCCACTCAATGGAATCATAGGCTTTCTGCAGATCAAGTTTAAACATACACCTAGGAGAAGAATGCTTTCTATTGTATAGCCTCACCATATCCTGGCAAATTAGGATATTTTCCAAGATACTTCTGCCATGAATAAAAGCCCCCTGATTTCTACTGATAATATCAGGAAGAATTCCAGCCAATCTATTGCATAAGATTTTGGATATAGTCTTGTAAATTACATTGCAATAGGCAATAGGTCTGAAATGTTTCACATTTGTTAGCCTATCAATCTTAGGAATTAAAGTGATAGTAGTAGCATTAATTTGGGTCAACATCTTGCCTGTCTCAAAGAAATTCAATACAGCAGCACACGCCTCATCACCCACCACATCCCAGGCATCTCTGAAAAACTGGCTTGTGTATCCATCTGGACCTGGTGACTTAGCTTTTGGAATACTGAACATACACTGCTTCACTTCCACAGCTGTAACAGGTCTGTTCAATACTTCCTGATAAAAATCCAGAAAAGCTTCCTGAATTTGGTCTCCACCAGTACAAAGGCTCCCATTCTTATCTTCTATACTCAGAACTTTATTCTGAAGCATTCTTTTCTTGATTGAATTATGGAAGAATGCAGAATTAATATCTCATTCTAAGGACCACTGTAATTTGGCTTTTGGGATGAGAAAACTGTCCCTTGCACTCTGCAAATCTTTAAGTTCATGAGCCACATTAAATTCTTGCTGCATCAGCTCATAGTTACCAGGGTTATCCACCAATTCTCTTTGTATCTTTTCAAAAAGAAGACCAGCAATAGAGAAACTAGTTTCAATATCAGAGAAACATGACTTATTTAGGTTTTTCAATTCAGGCTTCAATTGCTTCAACTTCTTAATGACTTGGAACATCTTTGTCCCTTGTATCCTCCTATTCCATATATGCTCCACACAAGGTTTAAACATCTCAGATTGTCCCCACATATTAAAGTACTTAAAATTCCTTTTACATTTGACTTCACTATGCTTGTCAACTATGGTGCATGGGCAGTGATCAAATAGCCCCTCAGGGTGAAAATGTGCAATATACTCACCAAACTCTTCCATCCACTCAATGTTCCCCATTGCCCTATCAAGTCTACTATATACTCTATCCTTTGGTTCCTGCTTGTTAGACCAAGTAAATAGAGCACCAGTAGCCTGCAAATCATCCATACTACATAAAGCTATACACTCCTGAAACTGTTCCATCTCTATCTCAGTAGAGTTCCCCCCTAGCCTCTCTATTGGAGACTTCACAGTGTTAAAATCTCCAGCCCAAAGCCAAGGTTCAGAGCAATGTATGACTTCATTCTTCAAAAACTCCCATAAACTCTGCCTCTCATAGACATCATTAAAAGCATATATAAGAGTCAATAAAAATTGTTTTGTATCAGTTCTAGACTGCACCTTCATATGTATGTACTGGGCACCATAGGACAGGAACTGTATCTGAAAACAATCAGGTTTCCAGAACACCCAGATCCTCCCTCCCTTGTGCCAGCTACAATTTGTGGACACACTCCACCCATCACATAAGGTTGTATTCTTACTCAACAGCTTCCCTGGTTTCAATTTAGTTTCCAGCATGCCAAACAGTCCCACACTATTATTCTGCATAAACCACTTAACCATTTTCTGTTTATTTACATCATTAAGACCTCTGACATTCCAAAAACCTATATTATGCATCTAAATTCAGTGAAGGGGGATCTTTCCCACTCTGGACCACTCCCCCCTGTGGAGTAGCCAGTGTATTCAGAGCATCAATAAAAGTATATGGCCCTGCACTTCCTCTGATTCGAACTCCTTCAGTACCTCCTTGCCTATTCATCCTCATTATTTGCCTAGCAGGTGTAGTCTTAAGCACTGTAGCCAGTGGTGGAAACACCTCAGGTGTAAACAGTGCTGATGGTTGGGAGAAAACAGGTGAATTCACCACTCGCTTTGAAATAGGCTTCCAAACTTTCTTAACAGGTTCCTTTGATGTTACTTTCCTACCTGGTTTTGGATTTTTCTTTCTACATTGTTGAGCATCATGCCCCATCCCATGACAAATATCACAGGATATTGGCCTCCATTCATATTCCACTCTTACTTCCACAATGTGACCATCTTCATCTCGAAACTTGACCTTATCAGCTAATTGTTGATTAACTGTCAGTTCTACCATCACTCTGGCAAAACTAAGCCCAGTTCTTTCCTGTGTAGCATAATCCTTTTGCACAAAATTACCCACAAGACCTGCTATCCTAGGCAGACAATCCCCCCAAAATTTGAGAGGAATTCCATATAGTTTCATCCAGACAGGCACTTTGTCCACCTTCACCTTAATCAAATCCACTTCCTTTTCCCATGGTTTCACAATGATTGGCTTATTTTCAAATAGAAAAGGTCCAGCTTTTAGCAACGCATCTCTCTGTGCTACTGACTTAAACCTCACTAAGAAAATACCATTATCCATAAACGACACCCTATCAATACCAAACTTAGACCAAATACTGTAAATGTAATCCTCTATAACCTCCCATGGAGGGTTTGCACCAAGGATATATAACAGTAAATAGCATTCTGCCAGAAATCTACCTCTTTTTTGATATCATCATGATGAAATTGCAGTAAATCTCCCTGATCTTCTTCCTCAAAAATCGGCTCCATAACTGGAATAGAGCGCCCATTCTTTCTCTGTAACCATCCCTCTGATTGCTGTTCCCCACCATCTGCAGCCAAGTTCAATACTGGAATTGCAATCAGTTCATTCACAGGCTTAGTTTGTCTTGCATCCCCTGACTTCGGACCTGGGGTCGTCTTTGATGAGTTCCCCGCAACCTCTGGCGCCTTCTGCACGGGCAGATTAGTCCTTTGCTCAGGTCTTTTTAGGATTGTTTTTGGTGTTTTTGATTTTGTAGTTGGCGATGATGATTCTCCAGCATCACTAAATACCATAATCGCCATTATTATTGCTGAAATCAATGAAGATTCTAATTAGGGTTTAGGGTTTCAAGGTTTTCAGTGTTTTCTCTCACTATCGCCATTTTTTGTAATTATGATATCAAATGTTAATAGTTTAACCGGTTTCTTATTAGTGATCTCTTTGCTATTTTTTGTAGTAGTGGGGCGGGTGTTACAGGAACTCAAAATCAAAGACCACCCTTGAATCAAAACCAAAACTAACGTTTCCAACAAAATGCCCCTTACAATCAATCACATGACCAACCTTTTGATGTTCAAAGAGCGGTCATGCAAATGCAAAGGAGCCAACAAGACTTCTTCGCCCAAATGCAAAAAGATAGCCAAGCTAAGGATGTTATCTCACGAGAATAAGCTAAGGTATTTGGAGCGCATAGCGGCCTCCGGTTCCCAAGTTTCTTCTTCTACATTGCCACACTCATAACACCTTCACCAAAGGCACCACCTTGCTTCTCAGCTTCTTTTCCTTTCGGTCCAAGATTCGAATCGGCTTTTCCTCGAAAGACAAACTTGGCTCGAGCTCGGGGACTTCCTTATCTAGTACGTGGCTCAGGTGTCTAACGTACTTCGTTAGTTGCGATACGTGGAACACATCATGCATCTTACTCAAATTTGGGGGTAAATCTAATTTTTAAGCCACGACGCCTATTCTCTTCACCACGTCATAAGGTCTAATGTACTTTGGGCTTAACTTCCCTTTGATTCCAAATCTCTTCACTCCTTTCGTAGGGGATACTTTCAAGAACACCTTGTCACCAACTTCAAACTCCAAGGGTCGGCGACGAATATCGGCATAAGACTTTTGGCGATCTTGGGCGGCTTTCATTCTCTCTCGAATAATCTTCACTTGATCAATAGTTTCGGCTAGCTTGTTGGGTCCTAGATCACGAACTTCACTTGCTTGATCCCAACAAATAGGACTACGACACTTCCTTCCATATAGAGCTTCATAAGGAGCCATCTTGATAGAAGCATGGTAACTATTACTGTAGGAAAACTCCACCAAAAGTAAGCTCTTTTCCCAACTCACATGAAAATCAAGGGCACAAGCACGCAACAAGTCTTCAAGAGTTTGAATTGTCCTCTCGGTTTGTCCATCGGTAGCGGCATGAAAAGCGGTACTCATCAACAACTTGCTTCCCATAGCTTCTTGCAAGGCTTTCCAAAATCTCGAACAAAATCTAGGGTCACGATCCGACACAATGTCTTTGGGAACACCATGGTAACGAACAATGTCCTCCACATAAGCACTAGCTAGTCGATCCAAACTCCAAGTCTCTTTGATAGGGATAAATCTAGCACACTTGGTCAACCTATCAACAATCACCCAAACGACATCCTTCCCACCAACGGTCCTAGGCAATGCCGTAACATAATCCATGGAGATGGATTCCCACTTCCACAAGGGCACATCCACCGGTTGGAGCAAACCTCCGGGTCTCTTATGTTCAATCTTCACTTGTTGACAAGTGAGACACCTTCCAACATATGACACAATGTCATTCCTCATGTTAGGCCACCAAAATTGAAGTTTCAAATGTTTATACATCTTGTCTCCTCCGGGGTGAATCGAATAACAGGATAGATGAGCTTCATCCAAAATCCTCTTTCTCAAATCTATGGCATCGGGGACATGCATGCGGTCACGATAGCGAAGGTATCCATTATCATCAACCCTACAATCTTTAGCTTTCTCAACTAGAAGCTTGTCTTGAAAACTCTTGAAGGTAGCATCATCCACCAAATTGTCAAGAATCTCGCGATGAAGAACGGGTTCGGCGACCATAGCACCAAGGTAATCATAACCATTCTCCACAAAGTTCAAATTTAGCTTAAGAAATTCGGTACCAGGGTCATCGGGGAGCACACAAATGGCACTCAAGGAATGAGTTGTCTTCCTACTAAGAGCATCGACAACCACATTTGCCTTTCCTTCATGGTATAACAACTCTACATCAAAATCATTCACCAATTCCATCCAACGTCGTTGTCTCATATTCAACTCCTTTTGGGTAAAGATATACTTCAAACTCGTCGGTGTAGATACAGCAACGAATTCCAATAAGGTAATGTCTCCATATCTTCTACGCATGAACGACGGCGGCTAACTCAAGATCATGAGTGGGATAGTAGTTCACCTCATGAACTCTCAATTGTCGCGAAGCATAGGCAATAACCTTCCTATTTTGCATGAGTACACAACCTAAACCCATCTTAGAGGCATCACAATATACATCAAAGTCAACTCCATCCTCGGGTAAGGTCAACACCGGAGCCGTGGTCAATCTCTTCTTCAACTCTTGGAATGCTTCCTCACAAGCTTCTGTCCAAAGGAACTTTGTCTCATTCTTCAAAAGTTGGGTCATCGGTTTAGCATGCTTGGAGAAGTCTTTCACAAAGCGACTGTAATAACCCGCCAAACCTAAGAAGCTACGGATTTCACGAACATCGGTTGGACTCTTCCACTCAATCACGGCTTCAATCTTCGAAGGATCTACCATAACACCTTCCTTGGATATCACATGGCCAAGAAAAGACACTTTAGATAGCCAAAATTCGCACTTGGAGAACTTGGCAAACCACTTTTGACGACGAAGAATTCCCAAAACGGTACAAAGATGATCGGCATGCTCTTTCTCGGACTTAGAGTAGATGAGAATATCGTCAATGAAGACCACAGCACACTTGTCTAAGAACCCACTAAAGGTTCGGTTAATTTGGTCCATAAAGATAGCGCGAGCATTGGTCAATCCAAAGGGCATCACCTTAAACTCAAAATGTCCATATCTCGTGCTAAAGGCGGTCTTAGGTATATCGGAATCACGAACGGGGATTTGGTGATAACCGGATCTCAATTCAATCTTAGAAAACGTGGAAGCACCTTTGAGTTGATCAAACAAATCTTCAATCCTTGGTAGAGGGTACTTGTTCTTGATGGTAACTCGGTTAAGCTCACGATAGTCGATACAAAGCCTCATGGATCCATCTTTCTTCTTCATAAAGAGAACGGGAGCACCCCATGGTGAGGCACTAGGTCGGATGAATCCCTTCTCTATCATCTCATCAAGTTGTTTTCTTAACTCCATCAATTCTTTTGGTGCCATACGATAGGGAGCTTTAGCAATGGGTCCGGTTCCGGGTGTTAGCTCGATAGAAAACTCCACATCAAGCTCGGGGGGAATTCCGGGCAATTCATCGGGAAAGACATCGGCAAACTCACATAATACGGGCACCTCTTTGAGTTTTGGCAAAGAAACTTCGGTAGAAGTCACCACACAAATAAAGGATTGGCAACCTTTCCTCAACAAGTTCACCGTCTTCAAAGCGGATATCAACTTCACACCTACTTGGGAACGAACTCCCTTATAGGATACTCGGGTTCCTTGCGGACTCTTGAGGCGAATCTTTTGGCCTCGACACTCGAATCTTGCATCATACTTAGATAACCAATCCATACCCAAAATCACATCGAATTCCTTAAGGGGAAAACGAAGTAGGTTAGCGGGGAAAATAACTCCCGAAATCAAAATAGGGGCATCGGGATAGGAATAGGAGCATGAAACAATTTCTCCCGATGGTAAGGATATGGAAGTATCCTCACTAGGCATAGGTTCAAGGGGTAGTTTCTACGAAAATTTGGAAGACACAAAAGATAAAGATGCACCGGTATCAAAGAGTATAAGACACGGTTGATCAAGAATTAAGAACATACCCGTAACAATATCGGGTTGAGCGGCGCCTTTGGCTCTACTCATGACAAAGATAGTTCCTTTTGGCTTGGCATTAGGAAAAGGGGCTTTCTTCTTCTCGGAGAAATCCTTGTAAAGATGACTGGGCTTGTTGCAATTGTAAAAAGTCAATGGCTTATCAAAGTATTTAACTCCGGGGTGTAGTGGTTGCTTACAATTGTAGCACTTTCGATCTCTCTCCGGCCTATTGTTTGATGTCGGGGCTTGCCCTCTTGGCTCTTGAGCTCCTTGCACATATGCTCTTTGATCTTGTCCTCTTGGCACAAATCTCCTCTTGTTGGCAAAGTTTGGAGTAGGAGAAGGCACAAAGGGTCTCTTGCCATGAAAGTTAGGACGGTAAGAATTGGAAGGGGCACGGGACTGAGCATCCTCCTCAATAGCCTTCAAAGAACTCTCGTCCCAAATAGCATCATCATAGACTTCCACAAAGGTAGTCGAGTTCCTCCTCACCATGCTCTCAATTTTGGGGTTCAACTTGTCTTTGTAGAAGTGGACACGATCCTCTTCATCTTTCACGAACTTTGAAGCAAAGTGAGCTAGGTCATTGAACTTGTTGGTGTACTCTTAAATGGATAGCTTCCCTTGCTTGAGGTCCATAAATTCTTTCAATCTTTGTTGCTTCAGTTCCTTGGGATAGAAACGAGTCTCCACAAGACTCTTGAAGCGGGTCCAATCAAATTTAGGGTCTCTAGTAGCGGTATCACCGGTCAAAGTCCACCATCTATCGGCTTCCTTCACAAGGAAGTGAGAGGCCAACTTCACCTTGTCTCGTTCTTGGACATCATAAAGAGAGAAATTCTTCTCCATGTCACGGAACCACTCCGATAGCTCAAGGGGATCCACTTCACCACCATAGGTTCTAGCCTTGTTCCTTGATAGTTGGCTTGCAATCCAAGTGAAGCTTCCTTGATGATTTCCTTCTTGAGAAACGGGATTCGCATTGGGTGGAGCATTGGCGGCACGATCTTGGTTCTCAAGGATTCGGACAGGAGCTTGCATGATATTGTTCTCCACATTGGTTGGTGTCACCATCTTTTGCAAGGCACAAAATCAAACAAGTTAGCACCTACCAAATAGCATAAACAAGAAGACTACCAACTTAGGTCCTTAGGCTACCCATCTCTCATTCATTATTTGAGGTCATGTTTTATTTATGGTTGGGGTACACGTGTGTGCGACGGGAGCAACATAGGCTCTGATACCAGCTGTGAACCCTCGCGATAAATGTGGAAAAGTAAACATGTATAAAAGACTAAAAAGGTGATATTTTAAAAACTTAAGTCCAAAACGCGAAGTTCACTTGCATATATAAAACGAGTGCAAAGTACGAATACAGGTTATACAAACCAAAGTAAATAATGTCAAAAAGGGGGAAAAGATATCCCTCGAATGAACAAACGAAATGGGGTGAGTCTTAGCAAACGTAATCTAAGTCTAAGGTGGAAGCTCGCTAGCTCACACGTCTAACCCCACGTAAGCATCTTCACAACCTGTCATTCATGTAAACAGGAAAGCCACAGTCAGTGGGGAGTAACTCAGGGTTCTCCCAGCCACAATATGTCATAAAACATGTATCAAGATTAAGACATGACAAACATATTAAAAAGGTAATAGATAACGTGCATAAAGAATTCAACATAATCAAATATAGAAAGTGTAAGACTTTTACAATTGCCGACTGACAAGACACACAACCTAGACTCCAACCTCCTGGTAGGACGACGCTCATCTACGGTCCTAGTCTAAACCTGGCCAGACTCTCGGGAGGTAACATTACCCGATTCGACATACGACAAACCAATCGTATCCAAGACTCGATACATGGCACATACTCTCGTAATCAAAGGTCGAGTAACCCCAAACCGGAAACATGGCACATACTCTCGTAACCAGAGGTCCGAAGAAGGGCGGAAGGGTATCCAAACCGGAAACATGGCACATACACGTAACCAAAGGTCCGCGAGAGGAAAGTAAGGAAAGTCAAGTCATCACAACATGTAAACGTCACACTTTAAACCACGGAAGGGTCAACAATATACATGCATGGTCATACGTAAACAATTCATACATTTGTTGTTTAATAATCGTATGAAATTTATTTGCATAAGAGGCTATCATTAGACATGGTAAAATAAGGGAAACACAATCAGGAGACTCCCGACCGGGATAGGTGCCGGCAGCCGGCCCACCGGCTGGGACACACAGCACTTGTGAAAACTTTGGAAAATCTTTGGAGAAGTTTACAGAGGACTCCCGGCCGGGTGGGTACTGGCAGCCGGCCCACCGGCTGGGAGGCCAAGTACTTATGAAAATTTTGTAAAACTTTGGAAAGACTTACAGGGGACTCCCGGCCGGGTGGGTACCGGCAGCCGGCCCACCGGCTGGGAGACTCCCATACTTAGAGAATTTTCACAAAAGAAGGTAGGAAGGGACTCCTAGCTCGGTACCCGGCAGCCAGCCCACCGGCTGGGACATCCTTTACATAAAATTCACATCAAACTTCCAGAGGGCTCCCAGCCGGGTGAGCACCGGCAGCCGGCCCACCGGCTGGGAGTCCTCCTCTACGAGAAATCCCAAAAATACAAAGGTAAGATACAGGGGGTTCCCAGCCGGGTCGGGCACCGGCGGCCGGTCCACCGGCTGGGACACCTCTGATGCGTAACTCATCATTTTCGTCCCTTCAAACTCCATGAAACTATTATAAATCGTTCCCAATCAATTGTTTACACATTACACATCCTAGCATGATTCTAACATGTGATAATATCAATATGAATTAGAAATGCATCCAAACATGAATTTTGACATAGAACATGAGATTACTCCTTCATATATGTGAAACTATCACACAAGGGCACATTAAATTCACAATTCACATTAAACACAACAAGAACTCATCTTTTAACTATCACAAGGATGAATTAACACATAAGAACACCAATTTAGACAAAGATGTCGAGAAACCCGTCACGGTTACCTTTTTGCGTCTTCAATCTTCACTTGAATCTTCAACCACAAAGCTATCACCTTCCGGGGCAACCCAATCTTCACCTAGACACAATAAGATAAGTTTTTAGCATCAAAACTCATCTTAAGAAAGTTGGAAATTTCGAAATAGGCACAAGGTCAAGACTTTCTTACTTCAAAAGAAAGAGAGCGAGAAGGGGAGCAATATGGCGCGAAAATCAAATGATTTGGTTGAGGAATGAGGGAGTTATGGAGATTTGAAGGATTTGTAAGAGAGAGTAACAATGGAGGGTTTTGTGTTTGGTGGAAATCTGAAAAGTGAGATGGAGAAGGAGGTAGTAGGGTTTTAGTTGTGGTTTAGGTGGAATTGTTATGTTACAACTTGGACCAAAAGTCGTATTTGGCCCAACCTAGCTAATTGAGAAGGTTTCTACTAAAAACTCGTCCCACAACTAACTACGGATATTAAATATGAATATTATTAAAAATATATTGCTAAGCTAGTATTTTATAAAAATAGTCTTTAAAAATATATTTAACCAATTAGAGGCTAAAGGCTTTCAAAATAGTTTACAAAAAAGGGCGGGTGTTACAGGAACTCAAAATCAAAGACCACCCTTGAATCAAAACCAAAACTAACGTTTCCAACAAAATGCCCCTTACAATCAATCACATGACCAACCTTTTGATGTTCAAAGAGCGGTAATGCAAATGCAAAGGAGCCAACAAGACTTCTTCGCTCAAATGCAAAAAGATAGCCAAGCTAAGGATGTTACCATCAACAACATCCTAGCCCACAACAAGATGATTGAGACCCAAATTTCTCAATTGGCCTCATCTAGCTCAAGTAGACAAAGAGGGCAATTGCCTCCCCAAGGTAACCCTCCAACAAGAAATGAAACTGCCAATGTTATACACTTGAGGAGCGAGACTCAATATGATGGCCCTTGAGTGCAATAAGAGGAGATTGAAGAAGTCGTTGTTGAGACAAGGAGCAAAAGAGATGAGGAGAGCATGCGAGAGGATGAGAATGGAAGGAGAAATGGAAGAAGAGGTGAGGGGAGGAATGAGCAAGAAAAAGAAAGGAGCAAGGAAAAGAGAACAATCGATGAAGAGCCCATTACCATCAAGCTACAATTCCCAAGTAGGCAAGTGAAGCCCAAGCTTGATAGGGAACTCGGCAAATTCATGGAGTTTGTTAATAACTTGGAAGTTTCTATCTCTTTTACCGATTTGATAACACATGTGCCGGCTTACGCTAAATTCATGAAAGACATTCTCACCAAAAAGAGGTCCATTGGCAAGATGGAAACTCTCGCCTTTGCTAACACTTCTTGTGTCATTCTACAAGGAGCATCTCCACCCAAGCTACAAGATCCGGGAAGTTTCTCCATCCCACGCACCATTGGAGATACAAGAATTGAGAAAGCCCTATGCGATCTTGGAGCGAGTGTGAGCGTGATTGATGCGTGTATTTTATATAGACTTTTCAGTCTCATTTAGCACACATCTCTATGAATTTTAGGTGACTTTGTTGGAGGATGTGTCCTCGACAATAATGCGATCACAGTAATTTTAAATTACACACTTTAAATCTCATGATAAGAATACAAAATTGGGAAAGTTACTCCTAGTCAACTGATCGACATTTATAAGTAATGATTGGCTACCTAGAGTTTGACATTACTGTCATATGATGGTGTTTAGACCGGTTGATCCCTTTAAGGTCATATCTCAAGGGAATTCGATCTTAAATGATTATTTAATTAATCGTATGGGATACGGGTTAATTAATACCTTATTTGTGACACCCTCGGTTTTCGCGGAAAAGTAAACACATATTTTAAAGAAATTTTGCATGGATATGTTTGTAATAGGTTCAATTTGATGAAAACCTGTAAATTTTTAAAACTTTGAACCTGCTAAAAACTTTATCCATTTGGAAGGGTGTCTCAACATACAAGGTCTTAGATCAACAAAAGGGGATGAGACATAAAAGTTGCGGAGTGTATTAAACACAAAGTGGTGAAAGTGTAAAATTA
>JAGPOY010003942.1:0-11912 GCA_018983105.1 Silene uniflora | reverse complement strand
GTGGGTAGTGTGCCCACTCTTGGCTCCTAATTTGCATCAATTGTCTTCTCAAGACATCTTGGGTAGAAAAAGCAAATGAGTATGTTTCTACAACATGATTAAGCATACCCACAAAATTAAAGCATTATCTCAACCACCCTATGTCTCCCATTTTCACGGTTCATATGCTTAAAATGGACTCCATTTTAAGTTTGTCAAATGTACAATATTACAATGTCACACATTAGATATGTATTTGACATATTATGCAATTTTTATCTTCATAAAATTCATAATATATAACAATGAAATAATTAAATAATTTCACTAGTAATATCACAATTACTATCTTATAAAATATGTCATTGTAATATAAATCACGACAACTCGTAATTATATCGAACCGTTTATCCATGTTTCCATTGTTTCGCAAACAATAAACAATTTTTAAGTAATAAAACGATTTAATTACTTAGACGAAATCTTATTTAATCCAATTACAATAAGACCGTCAATTCACTCGTAAAATCAATTCCCGTAACAAGGTATTAATTAATCTGTATCTCATACGATTAATTAAATAATCAATTAAAATCGAATTCCCTTGAGATATGACCTTAAAGGGATCAACCGGTCTAAACACCATCATATGACAGTAATGTCAAACTCTAGTTAGCCAATCATTACTGATAAATGTCGATCAGTTGACTAGGAGTAACTTTCCCAATTTTTGTATTCTTAACATGAGATTTAAAGTACGTAATTTAAAATTACTGTGATAGCAATATTGTCGAGGACACATCCTCCAACAGTTTTATCTTGAATGAATTAGGAGCTGAACTTAAAACTCTCAAACACGATTCCTTGAGTGTTCATGAGTATGCTAGATCTTTTGAGGAATTACACTTTGTGTGTGACAAGAAAGTGAGTTCTTTTCAAAAGGGAATCAGATTTTACCATGGTTTAAAATCTGAAATTGCTATGAGAATTAACTTGGGAATGATATACTCATTTGGTGAATTGCTTGAGTTAGCTTTGTATGTTGAGAAGAGCCTATCAAGGCCTGAAATTTATGTTTCCTTAGCAAAAGAGGACGGGTTATAAGCCATGAAAACAGTTGGGAATAAGGAGAGTGTAAACCAAGGAGTTGTCATGCCATACTTGGACTCTCTTGAGTCTAAGACTAAGGAGGTTCTAAGAGAAGATGTAGGTGATGTGCTTACACTCCACAAGGAGGAGGAATCAGCTCCTACTTACCCTAAGCAAGTCCTTGTAGAGGAAGAGCGAGAGGCTGAAATTGGTGCTTGCTCAAGCATCTACTCGAGTCCTTTAGAGCTGTCCGTAAACAAGAAGTTGCAGCCACCTCTAAGCATTAAGTTGGATGGGTTCTTAAGCTCCTTTGAGGGTAAGATGGGTAGGGATTCAAGCAAGGGTAAAGAAAGAGGAGGACCTTGGGTTGCTCCACACTTAAGTGCATCAAACTTGACCTCCTACACCAGCCATGGTTCTTTCTTGAAAGCCAACATCTTGGAAGGTATAACTTGTCCCAAATCAGCTCCTCACTTTCAGTTTTACATGTTGATGTGGTTACAAATTAGTCTTGTTCATTTGGGTTCAATTTCATACATGTTAGTCAAGGAATCCAAGCATATGAAAGCTAACATGTCTAAACTGTTTTGGAGCAATGAGTTGAGTCAATTTGAGAAACTTAAAGGCTTGAAGTATGTATCTTGGATGTTGATGATGGCTCTAAGAAGGGGTACTGATTGTGTGATAGGCATTCTTGTTTTCTCAAGGTGGAAGTTAATTGTTAACCATGAACTTGATTCAAATAGCACCTATTATTCAATTCTGAAATTCTGGTGTTTTGGGTTGAATGTTGTTCGAATTCATTGTGAGAGCTTGTTAGGATTGCTTGAAACATCAAGGGAAGGTTCTTTACATGGCATTGATAGAGTTCTTGCTCACTTAGTGAGGATTCTGTTGAGATTGATGAATCAAAACAGGAGCAGCCCCTTGAAAGCATTGCTAAGCTCCAATAGTGATGTTGTTCCTAGCTTGGGGATGGATTTAAGTGAGTATATGATGCTGGCCTTAGCATGCCAATTGAGTAAGAAGCAACCTCAAGCTTCCTTAAGGCATAATTTGTTTAATAACCTTGGTTGCAATAGAGTGTTTGATCCGGGAGTAGCATTGCATCCAACTATCTTTAAGGGTGATGAAGATTACTTGAGTGAGCTCAATGATGGTAATGGCCTGCATTCTTGGCTTGGAGTTGAATCTCTTGGAAAGCCATGGCATGTCCTCAAGTTGATTGATCAAAGGATGTATGCTTGGGCTTGTGATCAGTCCTCAAGAAGAGCAAGCGAAAGAAATGAGATGCGTAAGTATGAGTTTGAGAATGGTACAACACAACATTTGCCATTTGCCATTCTAATTTATGATCCGGGTGGAAGACATGATAATTGGTCGCTTGAAGTAGAATTCAAGCTTGAGAGGGCTTGAGTCTTCTGAAACTTCATGGAGATGCATTCCAACCTAAGTAGGATTTACTTGTTTTTAATAAAGGGCTAACAAGCTTGTGGTGAGTTGATAGATGCTGAATTTTTTTGCTAAAAAGAATTTGAGAGCAAATTCTTTCCAAGAAAGGGGGTTTGCAATGGGAGTTGAAACATGGGTCTAGTATGATATTTCCAAAAGAAAACAGTCCAAGAAACGGTTCACAATTCATTACATTTGGATGGAAGAAAGCAAGCTTTTACTTAGCTTTCAGGAATGTCATTCCAGAATGTCAAACTTCCAGACTCTATATCTCAAGTTCCATTGGTTCATTTCAAGTGATTCTTATGTCATTGAAAACCTTAAGGTCTTAACCAAATCAGGGACTTTGAATCACCTTGATATCTATTTTATAACTTGAGTTATGGCCGTTCCAAACAGACTACGCATTTCTGGACAGCCCATGACCTATGTGCACCAAAGGTTCAATAACTCAAGCTTCACTCAATGTTTAAGGTTAATTCTTTTTGGAGATGAAAGCTAACTCCCTTAGCTTTCAAATGAGCTATGATGGTCCCTGATATTCAACTTGAGCTAGGAGATATGAGGTTTCAAAGTTACTGCTATTCCAGGGGAAGAATGCTGAATGTCCAGGCTTGACCTATTGTCATTCAAACTTGCATAACTGGAGTTCTAGGTCATTTCTATGAGTAATTCCAATTGGATATCAAAGCTAACTCCCTTAGCTTTCAAATGAGCTATCATGAGCCCGGATATTCATCGTGACCTAAGAATTATGTCCTCTACAAGATGCACCTGATTTCCTGAGCCTGCTCTCCAGCCCGGTTTTGATCAATCTTTAAGAACAAGGTCCAGGCATCTCCATAAACGGAATTGAGTAATTCCAAGGCCTAATAATCCTTGATTAAGGTCTTAGGAAGATAAAAGTCCAGGAAAGTTTGTGCTAATTCACATTTGAATGAAGCTTTTAGCCAATACAAAACAATGGGTCCGGGTAGGACCACTTCAGCTCCCTCACATGCCAAGGCTGTCTTGGTTGCTATTTTTGGCTAAGCAAGAGCTGGAAAAGTCTTGAAAGCCTTCCTAACCCTTTGTCCTTGAAGAGTTGCAGCTGCCAAGGTCCCCTTTCAAGGTCCTACACTTCTTAATTGGTCTTATGCAAGCAAACAAAAGAGGATTCAACTTTACTACTTTATTACTTTTGCTTTATTGTTTTCTAGCTCTTATATTCAGTTTGTGTAAGATCTTTTAGCTGTTATTTTGTGTCCTTTTGTAAGCCATTTCGTGGCCCTTAGATGTAGGATGAATGGTTGTGATGCAAGCCTTGGTCCCTATATATATAAACCAAGCACCTATCCTTTTAAAAATCAGATTGAGTTTAAATTAAAAGAGGGAAACTTTGTTTCCAATTTCTCCTTGCCAAGAGCTGGAGTTTAGTGTCTTAGTCATTGCTTGTGTGCTAGGCTAATCCACATCGTGAGAGTGTCCATTGCTTGTGTGCTTGGATACCTTGCAAGGGAGTAGTGTCCATTGCTTGTGTGCTTGGATAACCTCTGATTCTTGGACAATTGCTTGTGTGCTTTTGTTCAAGTCATATCTTGGTTCCTTTGTTACATTTCAGTCACTTTTAAACAGTCCATTTGAGTGTCCAAATCGAGTTATTTCCGCTGTAAATCTTCACCTCTAATTGTCACAACCTAAACTACTCAAAAACGTAGTTGCCCCCTAGAATTTCAGTGCAAAATGGTAATCAGAGCAAGGTTATAACACGAGTTCCATCTTGTGTTAGTCTTGGGTAGATTCAAGCCTTTGTGAGTTCATCATATTTCCTAACTACATCAAAAACACAAAAACAACCCAATGAGTGAAGAGAGGTTAGCAAAGCTTTGGTTTGTTTTTTGAAAATTCTGTTAGCATTCTGATTTTTATGAAAAAATCAGTAGCTATTGGTGTTGTTCCTTTTGTTCCATGCTAAAAGATGAAGCCTTGTGACCTTGGTTCCATTTCCAAGTCCTTAGAAGCTGCCATGGGAAGGTTAGAAGCCTTAAGAAGAGGGTATGACAATGGAGTGCACACAAAGAAGGCAACAAGGAGCCATGGAGTTCCAAGGGAGCCAAAGCCACCAGATTTGTGTCAAGGAGAGTACGGCCTGCTCCTTGAGTGTTCTAAGTCCTCTTCTCCCCTTAGAGGCAAAGGTATAACACCATCACTTCCTTCTTTTAATGGTGAAAACAGTAGAGCATTTGTGTCTTGGTTGTTTGATGTTGAATGCTACTTTGAGAACAAATGTTTTTCTGATTCAAGGAAGTGTGAAATGGTTGTGTCTTGTGTAAAGGGTGTTGCTTTGTTGTGGTATAATACTCTTAGTTTTTCAAGGAGAATGGAAGGGAAGAGTAGGATATGTTCATGGTTTGAACTTAAGAAGAGAATGAGATTAAAGTTTCTACCTTGTTCTATCTTGAATGAATTAGGGGCTGAACTTAAAACTCTCAAACAAGATTCCTTGAGTGTTCATGAGTATGCTAGATCTTTTGGGGAATTACACTTTGTGTGTGACAAGAAAGTGAGTTCTTTTCAAAAGGGAATCAGATTTTACCATGGTTTAAAATCTATTTTACCATGGTTTAAAATCTGAAATTGCTATGAGAATTAACTTGGGAATGATATACTCATTTGGTGAATTGCTTGAGTTAGCTTTGTATGTTGAGAAGAGCCTATCAAGGCCTGAAATTTCTGGTTCCTTAGCTAAAGAGGATGGGTTAGAAGCCATGAAAACAGTTGGGAATAAGGAGAGTGTAAACCAAGGAGTTGTCATGCCATACTTGGACTCTCTTGAGTCTGAGGCTAAGGAGGTTCTAAGAGAAGATGTAGGTAATGTGCTTACACTCCACAAGGAGGAGGAATCAGCACCTACTTACCGTAAGCAAGTCCTTGTAGAGGAAGAGCAAGAGGCTGAAATTGGTGCTTGCTCAAGCATCTACTTGAGTCCTTTAGAGCTGTCCATAAACAAGAAGTTGCAGCCACCTCTAAGCATTAAGATGGATGGGTTCTTAAGCTCCTTTGAGGGTAAGATGGGTAGGGATTCAAGCAAGGGTAAAGCAAGAGGAGGACCTTGGGTTGCTCCACACTTAAGTGCATCAAACTTGACCTCCTACACCAGCCATGGTTCTTTCTTGAAAGCCAACATCTTGGAAGGTATAACTTGTCCCAAATTAGCTCCCCACTTTCATTTTTACATGTTGATGTGGTTACAAGTTAGTCTTGTTCATTTGGGTTTAATTTCATACATGTTAGTCAAGGAATCCAAGCATATGAAAGCTAATATGTCTAAACTGTTTTGGAGCAATGAGTTGAGTCAATTTGAGAAACTTAAAGGCTTGAAGTATGTATCTTGGATGCTGATGATGCCTCTAAGAAGGGGTACTGATTGTGTGATAGGCATTCTTGTTTTCTCAAGGTGGAAGTTAATTGTTAACCATGAACTTGATTCAATTAGCACCTATTATTCAATTCTGAAATTCTGGTATTTTGGGTTGAATGTTGTTCGAATTCATTGTGAGAGCTTGTTAGGATTGCTTGAAACATCAAGGGAAGGTTCTTTACATGGCATTGATAGAGTTCTTGCTCACTTAGTGCGGATTGTGTTGAGATTGATGAATCAAAACAGGAGCAGCCCCTTAAAAGCATTGCTAAGCTCCAATAGTGATGTTGTTCCTAGCTTGGGGATGGATTTAAGTGAGTATATGATGGTGGCCTTAGCATGCCAATTGAGTAAGAAGCAACCTCAAGCTTCCTTAAGGCATGATTTGTTTAATAACCTTGGTTGCAATAGAGTGTTTGATCCGGGAGGAGCATTGCATCCAACTATCTTTAAGGGTGATGATGATTACTTGAGTGAGCTCAATGATGGTAATGGCCTGCATTCTTGGCTTGGAGTTGAATCTCTTGGAAAGACATGGCATGTCCTCAAGTTGATTGATCAAAGGATGTATGCTTGGGCTTGTGATCAGTCCTCAAGAAGAGCAAGCGAAAGAAATGAGATGCTTAAGTATGAGTTTGAGAATGGTACAACACAACATTTGCCATTCACCATTCTAATTTATGATCCGGGTGGAAGACGTGATAATTGGTCTCTTGAAGTAGTATTCAAGCTTGAGAGGGCTTGAGTCTTCTGAAACTTCATGGAGATGCATTCCAACCTAAGTAGGATTTACTTGTTTTCAATAAAGGGCTAACAAGCTTGTGGTGAGTTGATAGATGCTGAATTTTTTTGCTAAACAGAATTTGAGAGCAAATTCTTTTCAAGAAAGGGGGTTTGCAACGGGAGTTGAAGCATGGGTCTAGTATGATATTTCCAAAAGAAAACAGTCCAAGAAACGGTTCACAATTGATTACATTTGGATGGAAGAAAGCAAGCTTCTACTTAGCTTTCAGGAATGTCATTCCAGAATATCAAACTTCCTGGCTCTATATCTCAAGTTCCACCGATTCATTTCTAGTGATTTTTATGTCATTGGAAACCTTAAGGTCTTAACTAAATCAGGGACTTTGAATCACCTTGATATCTATTTTATAACATGAGTTATGGCCGTTCCAAACAGACTACGCATTTCTGGACAGCCCATGACCTATGTGCACCAAAGGTTCAATAACTCAAACTTCACTCAATGTTTAAGGTTAATTATTTTTGGAGATGAAAGCTAACTCCCTTAGCTTTCAAATGAGATATGATGGTCCCTGATATTCAACTTGAGCTAGGAGATATGAGGTTTCAAAGTTACTGCTATTCCAGGAGAAGAATGCTGAATGTCCAGGCTTGACCTATTGTCATTCAAACTTGCATAACTGGAGTTCTAGGTCATTTCTATGAGTAATTCCAATTGGATATCAAAGCTAAATCCCTTAGCTTTCAAATGAGCTATCATGAGCCCGGATATTCATCGTGACCTAAGCATTATGGTCTCTACAAGATGCTCCTGATTTCCTGAGCCTGCTCTCCAGCCCGGTTTTGATCAATCTTTAAGAACAAGGTCCAGGCATCTCCATAAACGGAATTGAGTAATTCCAAGGCCTAATAATCCTTGATTAAGGTCTTCGGAAGATAAAAGTCCAGGAGAGTTTGTGCTAATTCACATTTGAATGAAGCTTTTAGCCAATACAAAACAATGGGTCCGGGTAGGACCAATTCAGCTCCCTCACATGCCAAGGCTGTCTTGGTTGCTATTTTTGGCTAAGCAAGAGCTGGACAAGTCTTGAAAGCCTTCCTAACCCTTTGTCCTTGAAGAGTTGCAGTTGCCAAGGTCCCCTTTCAAGGTCCTACACATCTTAATTGGTCTTATGCAAGCAAACAAAAGAGGATTCAGCTTTACTACTTTATTACTTTTGCTTTATTGTTTTCTAGCTCTTATATTCAGTTTGTGTAAGATCTTTTAGCTGTTATTTTGTGTCCTTTTGTAAGCCATTTCGTGGCCCTTAGATGTAGGATGAATGGTTGTGATGCAACCCTTGGTCCCTATATAAACCAAGCACCTATCCTTGTAAAAATCAGATTGAGTTTAAATTAAAAGAGTGAAACTTTGTTTCCAATTTCTCCTTGCCAAGAGCTGGAGTTTAGTGTCTTAGTCATTGCTTGTGTGCTAGGGTAATCCACATCGTGAGAGTGTCCATTGCTTGTGTGCTTGGATACCTTGCAAGGGAGTAGTGTCCATTGCTTGTGTGCTTGGATAACCTCTGATTCTTGGACAATTGCTTGTGTGCTTTTGTTCAAGTCATATCTTGGTTTCTTTGTTACATTTCAGTCACTTTTAAACAGTCAATTTGAGTGTCCAAATCGAGTTATTTCCGCTGTAAATCTTCACCTCTAATTGTCACAACCTAAACTACTCAAAAACGTAGGTGCCCCCTAGAATTTCAGTGCAGGTGTATTACATGTTTGATGGTGATTTGATTAGAATAAGGAGGCTTTAATCTGATGATGATTTCTTATTTCCACTCGTGTATGATATTGTTCATATGTTGCTAAGACAAAGTTCTAGATTATAGTGCTTGAACAAGGTGTAGTGCTTCTTGATTTTGTTCTTATTCTTACTTGCGCCTAAACTGTTTCTTTTGGGTTCATAAACTTAAGGAAACTATCTTTTTTAAAACGGGATATTTGTTGTTAACTATTGTTGAGATGAAAATTTACGATGAACACATTAGTAACATTCTAGTTTATTATTTTCATGTATGTGTCGGACAGTAGAACGTTTATTGTTGAATGCAATTTATCTCTAGCGGCTTCTATATTTGCTATTTTAGTGCATATAATATTACCCCATGTCCCCATTACTATGTTCGGAACTTGAACTTTTATTTGTTTGATTGACTGCCTGTTTAGTAACGCCCACTAAACAAATATGGTATTTGTTGCTCTTACAGATATAATTTGCCCCTCTCGGAGATGATTACTAAACCACGCAGATAAGTACGACTGAGACGTACTTTGAAAGTGGTTTGTTTAAGTTTTCCAAGTCTTGCACACATAGCTTTTAATTTGTGAATTATTGCTATTGTTTGTATTTCTAGTTTTTACTTAGGAAGATCAAGTCTTTGACTCCTTGTACGTATTTGTTTACACATGAGCATTGCTAGTTTTGTCGTGCGATTTAATTTGATTTAGCTATCACCTTGTTATAGAGAATCATTTTTACCAGACTAAATGTCTTTCGAGATGGGTATGGTTGCGAGTGAAGTTGCGTTATTGTTCTAATTCGTTTTTCTCTTTGCTTTTTTATCGCAGATTAAAGTTGGCAAACGAATTAAAAAAATTGCAGTGCAAAACTATGGGTGAACAATGAAACGTGCTATACAAATACTACAGAATATCATTTTTTGCCTAGTCGATCATTCTCTTGTATACTTGTAATCATATAAGGCTTTTGTATACGTATACTCATTTTAGGTAGAATATTAGAAAATGTACCTTGCGATACTTTAAAGCAATAACTTGGATTATTTTATATAAAAGTAAGGATCCTATGGCCAAAGTTTTTGTGATCAGTGAATTTTACGCAAGATATTCAGTCATACTTCAATTTCTAATTTATAAGCATAGTTGAAATTGGTTTATATTGGTAATGCTAATAATAACATCAGGGTAAGACACCAAAGTCCCTAAATTGCTTTGAAAACTATCCCACCTTTGCCGCGCTTTGAATGCGCCCTAATTAACATTAAATAGCGCGTCAATAATTGCGGCGCTATAATTTAGCTTATACCGACGCAAAACATAAGCGCTGCAATAGGGGATAGCGGCACGAGCAAAGCCGGCGCTTTTTATAGCGTCGGTACAGGTCTTAGCGATGCTAAATAGCGCCGTGAAAGGAAATATAAAGGGTCGCCAAATCCCAGTTTTCTGGTAGAAATCATATTTCATGTCATACTCATATCACATATGAGAATTTAAATTTATACTCATAAATTATATATGGATCTTATGCATGCAAATATAAAAACATAAGATTAAGGAAATCGGTTTTCTCACCATAACAAATGGACCGATTTAGGGCACAAGTAAGGTCTCCAACCTTCACTTGTTCTTGAGCAATAACATATTGGATGATCCACCAAAAACCCAATCGATTAAGTGTAAATCGATTGCCCAAAGGTTCGTATCAAGGAGCGTATCTTAACCTTCTTACAATAATTTGTTACTAGAAATTATATGTAACTACCCTTAAATTATTACTAATAATATTAGAGAGAGGAAGAGTAAGTTTTGTGTGTTTTGTGAATGAATGAATAAAAAATAGAGAAAACATTTTCTCTATGAAGAACAAGGGGAACCGGGTAGGGTGGTGATAGGGTGCCCAATGTGAGCATCTAATTTCCTACAATTTGCCTTCACAAGGCCACCTAGGGTAGGCAAAATAATAATCATGTCCAAACATAATCATTATTTATCAAGCATGCCTTAAACAATTTATTTCCCCTTTATTTTTCTCCTAATTTCGGTCCACCCACATAAAATGGATTCCATTTTATGTTTGTCATTTGTAACATTGTCATATGTCACAGATATGGTACATGTTACATGACCTCTATGCAATTATGCAATTTTATCTCCATAAAATTCATAATCCATAATAATGAAACAATTTAAATAATTTCACTAGTAATTATAAATTACTATCTTATAAAATGTGTCATTATAAAATAAATTACAACGTCTTGTAATTATGATGGACCGTTCATTCTCGTCTCAATTGTTTCGTAAACAATAAACAATTCTACGTAATAAAACAATTTAATTACTTAGACGAAGTCTTATTTAATCCAATTATAATAAGACCGTCAACTTACTAATAAAATCTTCCAATTTTAAGGTATTAATTAACTTGTATCCCATACGATTAATTAAATAATCAATTAAGATCGTTTTCCCATAAGATATGACCTTAAAGGGATCAACTGATCGCCACCATCATATGACGGTAATGTCAAACTCTAGACAGCCAATCATTACCGGTAAATTTTGATCAGTTGACAATGAGTAACTTTTCCCAATTATATTCTTGTAATGAGATTTAGTAATGTGTAATTAAATTACTGTGATCGCATTATTGTCGAGGACACATCCTCCAACAATCTCCCACTTGTCCGCGACAAATGTGCGTCACCAATTCTCTTGTCCTATTACTATCTCCCACTCAACGCAAGGTGTCTTGCAGGTCGTACTTGCATTTGATCATATCATGAATGGTTTTTTCGATCTGGAGAATAACTGTCTGACTGGAATTATCTACCATAGATACCTTCCGAGCGTGGCCACGCATTTTCAGTTATCTACTCCTCGAGTGGCCTTGAGATATTTTATAACCCTGACAAGGGATGGACAATTCCTATTGCACTTTTCCCTTCGAATAGCCACAGCTCATCATAACCCAAAATATGCCCGTATAAACCCCAGTTACGAAAGTCGCAGGACATAAATCAAAGTTACTCTGAAACTATGCCACCTTAGGCGAATAGTCATTAGTCAAAGAATCGGCTCATTCAGAATACGATAGTAGCTCTCGCCACGACCAGGCTATTTATATAAAAATTGCCAGAGCTTTATTAGCGGTCATTAGCTCGACAGAGTGTTCCTAACCATCTGCCTATGTGATCGACTAGTCATCCCATATGACTCTATGGCACTTGAACTTGCCATCAATCGCATCACACTCTAGTAACTTCGAGACGTCACCTCATATTAGCAACTAGGGGCGAATACTATGTTAATCCAGTTCACCTTAATGGGGTTCAAAAATTGTCTTTACAACCCATTGGATATAACAAAGTATAAGATGAGTTAATGAAAACTCAAACGATAAATGTGATTATCACATATGAGTAGTCAATACCTGATTACTACTTCACATTCTATAATC
>JAGPOY010003941.1:0-12546 GCA_018983105.1 Silene uniflora | reverse complement strand
TCCTCTGTCAGACCTTACCCTTTTGATTTTTCTGTCGAGTTGATTTTCGACTTCAGTTTTGAAATTTATAAACGATTGTTCTGCTTCATCTTTGGTTTTAAGCAAATAAACTTTCGTGTACCGCGAACAATCGTCTATAAAAGTCACATAATAATTTTTCCCACCTCTACTTGCAATGTTTTTGAAGTCAGCTAGGTCGGTGTGAATGAGTTCAAGAAGACTCGTATTCCTAGTGGTCACAGGTTTACTAGGTTTCTTTGTGAATTTAGCCTCAACGCAGCTAGCACATTTAGAGAATTCTTGACTCGAAAAACTTGGAATAAGACTCATAGTTCTATGTTTTTTAACATAATCAACATTCACATGACCTAATCTACCATGCCAAACATCAAGAGACCCAGCGATATAAGCAGAAGTAGATGCAATATTATTAGAAACTGAATCAGAGTTCAAAATAAATAAACCTCCACAAAGATAACCCTTGCCCACAAATTCCCCATTACGCAATATTACAACCTTGTCAGCCTCAAAAACAAGTTTCAAACCAGCTTTGTTTAATAAGGCACCAGACACGAGGTTTCGACGCAATGAGGGTACATACAAAATATCGGTTAGGGCAAGTGTTTTCCCTGAGGTGAGTTTGAGAAAGATCTTGCCTTTGCCTTTGATCACTGCAGATGAAGAATTACCCATGTAGACACATTCCCCATCAGCTACTTCCTCGACCTCAGCAAATAACCCCTTATCAGCACAGAGGTGTCGAGAAGCTCCAGTATCCAAAACCCATTCAACAACATTACCCACCATATTTGCTTCCACAACCACAGCAGCAAAGACGTCATCAGTCACAGCATTGGTTTTAACAATTTTCTTTTGAGTGCATTGGTAGGTTTTGTGACCCGCTTGACCGCAAACATAGCAAACAAGAGGACCCTTTGGTTTCTGAATTTTCGGCACTGGTTTCGTGTGCTTCCCTGGACCATTCTTCTTAGCTTGACCCTGACCTTTAGCTTGACCAACCTTGGCCTTACCCTTACCCTTGATCCCAGCATTATACGGACCCCCAGATTCAACCAGATTAGCATTAACAGTAGCAACAGAAGCATTAACAGGTTGAACAACAGGTTTATCTTTGAGACGATTTGCCTCCTCGGTCCTCATGTGTCCTACTAGATCTTGAAGTGAAAGGTCTTTTTTCTTATGCTTAAGGTGGTTACGATATTCAGACCATGAGGGGGGAAAACGTTCTAAGAGAACATTAGCCAAGAAAATGTCATCTAATTTCATGCCTTCATTAACAACATCAGCACATAAATTTTCATAGACATGAACTTGTTCCATGATAGGTTTCCCATCGACCATCTGAAATCCCAGCCACTTACCCATAACATATTTCTTTTTCCTTGCGTCATCAGCCCCATATTTCGATTCTAGCAAATCCCAAATGGTACGGGCAGACTTATGAACCATAAATAAATCAAACAGGGTATCAATCATGTTGTTAAGTAGATGGTACCTAGCAGTCTTATTATCCTTATCAAATTTCAGAACAACCTCTTCATTTGATTTAACAACAGATTTGAGAGGAGGAGTTTCCTCTACAGTTGCAGCGGCAGACTCAGTAACAAGAACATGGCGGTTATTGAACAACACATAATCAATTTCGAGTTGCTCAAAAAACATCACCAATTTTTGTGACCAACGTTTGTAATTGTTACCATCTAGACGCTCAAGCTTAGACAAAACAGGAAGAGTTTTCGACAACACAGACATTGTTACAGCAACAAAAATAGTTTTCAAATTGTTATCTCAGAATGCAGTAACAATGAAAATAAGAAAGAAATAATCGGATTTCGTAGTGACGTGATATGGGAGCCACTGCCTTGAAAACTATTTCGGTACGACCGTGGTGGCGATCAGCAAACGATCGGTAGTTCTCCAAGGATTGACACTACTGCGCTCAGGTACGCCCACTCGTGACTGAGAGCATTGGAACGATATAATTTATACTTTACTCAGAAATTATAAGAGAGGAAGAGAGGAATAGTGTGCTGAAGTTGTGTATTTGAACTGAGACGAGTTGCTCTATTTATAGCGAAATAGAGCAACAACAACAGCAAAACAGACTCCACAAAAACAGTAGTCAAGGGCTGTTAGTGGGGCTGATTATACTCCTTAATCAGAGGCACTAACAGTCACATTTGACTGACTTGTTCAACACACTCAACGGTTGAGCAAAATGAATGTGGACAGTCCATAACACACACACACACACACAGGCCCAAAAAGTTAAAGAGCCCGAGCCGGGCCGAGGCGGGCGGCGCGCGCGCGCGTGTGTGTTTGGACCCAAACCCACAAGCCCAACAAGCTCTACAAAAGCCTCTTGTTTCTCTCAATTGACTAGTTGAGTACAATAGTCAATATAAACAAGAAATGGAGGGTGTTGTCCACCGATGTGGGACAATGAAGAAACCAAAAATGGTTTTGGCAAGGACCGAAGGCGGGTAGGAAGAAAGGTACGCATCAGATGCCGTTTCAACATAAGATGACTGGGGCTGTCATTAGAGGTTGTTTCAACCTGTTTGATCTATCTTTTTGGCATGTGAAATCCTATCGAGGGCAGGGTGTCCATGACGTGTACGTGTGGGATGCAAACCAAAAGCCCTGCCCTCCCTCTCTATCTATCCAAGGGATGGAAGGCGGAGGCCTTTGGTGTCCCCTCCAGTCACGAATTGGGGCCCAAATTAAAACCTTAAACCTAAACAGCCCATCATTTCCAACAATCAGTATTCAAAAGAGGGAACAAGATTATTGAGTGGCGAGAGATTTGGAACTAAATGCCCTAATAATTATTCCATATGATTTGTAACGGATGAAAGTTTGAAAAAAGTCAAGGGATTACATCTGAAACTAAATCCCGCTTCCCAAACTTGCCTAAGTTGAGTGTGTACACTGCTGAACTCATTTAAAATTGGCTTTTATGAGATATTAAGGTCTTAATGCTCACAAGATTTACGGCCAAATTCTTGTTTGCTCATTAAGCATTGAAATAAATGGAGAGATTAAGCATGGACAAAGTCAAAAGCACAATTATAGGGGTTTGTCTTATAATTTTTGAAGGAATACTCGTCTATTGTGTACGTCGGACGTGTCGAGCTAGTACATCAGCGTGTTATTTACTGAAATCTTGTTGGATTGACATAAAATTGTTGTATGGATATTTTTTTCAAATGTGTACTACCAAGGTTATGAAATTGCCAAGGTGAGTAAAGTCAGGTCAACGTAAAAAAAAAAATCGTCTACAGTGTCAAAAAAAGAATGACACGAGACGTACCAAATTTTACATGGCACCTTTTTTCAAAATGCTTATGGACTTTCAAGTCGGGATGAAAGGGAGCAAGACAAAAGTTACATGGATGCTCTTACGACAAGTTGAGTACTCGTGGACTGTCAAGTCAAACAAAAAATTCATGCGGGTGCTCCTACGATAAGTTGAGTACTCGTGGGCTGCCAAGTCAAACAAAAAATTCACGCGGGTGTTCCTACGATAAGTTAAGTACTCGTGGACTTCCAAGTCAAACCAAAAATAAAAGGGTCGAGACCTCACCACGTCAAAGACACCCAAACGGTGCACGTGACAAGGTCCCGAGGGGGCAATTTGTAGGCACGGAAATTTTATTGAAGTGCCGAAAATAAATTAAAATAAATTATTTTAAGTTAATATCAAATTTTAGCTTAATTTAATTATATTTGTCCCGCTTAATATAATCTGGATCGACCCACATTGCAAATTTGGTTATTTGGGCTCTAAAGCAAAGAATATGGTCAATTGGGCCAAAAGCAGAAGTCAAGCTCACTAACAAAGCCCAAACTTCAAGTCCATTTACCAAGGGAGAAATCTCTATAAATAAGAGAGTTCTCCACCATTTCAAGGAGAGCAATTCATTTTACAAGATAGAAAACACTTGAGAAAGTAAGAGATTAAAGACATCAAAAGCTCTCAACTTCTCTCTACAAATCTCCTTGGCAAGTAGACAACAAGCACCACAAAATCGCGCCGCTTACACAAGGAAACTCAAACTCAAGCATCGAAGAGAGATTCAAGTCAACGCGACCCTCTCAAGAAGCTAAAGTTAAACAAGCGAGCCTCGTAGATTGTAGACTCGTACTTTTAATATCGTTGTAGAATCAGTGGATAAAATAGAGGTTGTATACATAATTTTCTGATATTATATAAACTCATTTGTCTATCTGTTTTGTGTTACAGTTTTATTGCAATACAAAATTTGTTGTTACAACAGTAGATAATACTATGCTAAAATTACTAATTTTTGAAGGTACTATTACTATTACTATCACTATATAGGAGTATATAAATAATAAAATAGGGGTAACAAATGTAATTTATAAAATTTATAAATCTTAAAATACTAAAACAATTATTATAGGAAAAACAAAATCATATACTCCCTCCAATCCAATCCAAACTCCTCACTCACCTTTTCAAGTCAACCTTGCTAAATTTTGACATCGATTATATTTAATAAAAATTTTAAAATTTATGCGTAAAATTGACATAATTACGTTTGTTATAAGAAGAGGTTTCGGAAAATTATAATTTCGACACAAAAAAGTAATATATAAATGAAGAAAAACGTTGTCAAAGTGTCGTCTCGTAGACCGTGAAAAGTCAAGTGGGGAGTTTGGATTGGATTGGAGGGAGTATTGAATAGTCTTTGTTAAGCACAAATTCGACTTGTCAAATTCTGACCCGGCCTGAAAACCCGCCCGGCCTGTTTATTAGCTTATCTGATATAACTATACATCATTAATTTCGAGTTAAAAAAAAAAAACATTAAAATGCACTTTTACTTTTTTTTTTCCTCTCCAATCAAAATACTATGGTGTGAAATATGAAAATTAATAACGTGTATATTTAACCTATAACTAAAACCGCTAAAAATAACAACACTATATATACCGTCAATGCATTGCACGGGATCTAGACTAATTCACTATAATCATCCCACTTTCCTAAAACGGATTATTCAAGTAATACTCTAATTTCTTTTTCTGTTAACTTTTACTCTTATTTCATACATCTCTCTCTCCTATCACCAAACCCCACACAACCTTTTTACTCCTATTTTCTTATTTTCTTTAATATTTTAGCCTCACAATTTCTTATGTAACTCCTAATTATTCATCCTCTCTCCTATCACCAACCCTACACAACTTTTTTACTCTTATTTTAATACATTTTTTAAGTACCGTGTCAAAACCAAATGGGGTGATTATAGTGAATGTGAGGGAGTATAACTTTTATAATATTTAATAATAAAATAATTATTAAAAAAACTTTATTTTAATAATAACGTCAATATAATTAATGTAAACATTAAATACGATTAAAATATAATTTTAAACATGTTTTACATTTTTAGAAAGGGATAATTGATAAACACTACCAACATAAGTTCTCTTTTACACAATCACTACCTACATAAAAAAACTTTCAAAATCACTACCACTAAAGTAACTCTGGCAACAAAAACACTACCATTTGCCCGGAAAACCTCATTAAAGTCGACAAATTATAATTTCCCTCCCAAATTTTCTTTTTCATCCCCAAAACTACCCCTCCCACCCACACCCACCCATAAGTCAGAACCACCATCTCCTCCAACCGCCACAACTAGGGATGGCAGTGGGTCGGGGACCCGACCCAGACCCTTCGGGTCGGAACCTAATGGGTCGGGTCTGGGTCTGAATTTTTGAGACCCGAACGGGTATGGGTCGGGTATGGGTCTTAATCCAATATTTCGGGTCCGGGTCTGGGTCTGATTAACGGGACCCGGACCCGACCCTAGACCCGTATGATATAAAAAAAAAAACAACAAATAAACACAGCCACACACGTACACCGTTCTCCAATTCAATTTCTTCCAACCCTAAAACTCTCAAACCTCACTCACCATTAACAACACTCCCTGTCTTCCTCACTCTCTCCTCCCATTCTTAATTCTAAGTTTCTCATATTCACCCACAAATCATCAACCTTAATATTGGCGACTAACAACCACAAGACCGGCGCAACGAGACTGGATCTGTGACCAGTGTTCGAAGAACATCCGGTGACGGCTTCGCCTTATGTTAGCTTCAAGGTTCCGCACTTAGTTTACATTTAGATCTCCAATTTGTCTTTATTAATCGATTTGGTAATCTTATTGTTGTATTTGAGGGGATTTGTTTAGTTTTCATATAATTAGTTGAATTTCTTGTCAATTGTTGTTGTAACTTGATCTTGTGCAAACAAATGGGTTCTTTTTCCTTTCAAATGCAGAAAACGAAGGATATACATAAATTTTAATGAAACTATTTGAGAAAGAAAAAAAAAAAATGGGACCCTCGGGTAGACCCGGACCCGACTCATACCCATCGGGTCCGGGTATGGGTCTGCCATTTTTGGACCCTAGCGGGTTAGGGTCGGGTCTGGGTCCAACGTGGCTGGTCCGGGTCCGGGTCCGGGTCCGGATCCTACTGGACCCGGCCCAGACCCGACCCGTTGCCATCCCTAGCCACAACCAACCACTACCAAACTCGTCGACATCCACACATCACCGCTCACCACAAACCACCATCAGCCGCATCTTCTCGTTCTCTTCTTTCTCTCACTTCTTTCACCACCAACAACCACGGACTACCACCACAACATCAACCACGACTAACACGATACTCACCACAACCACCTTCGTCCAGATCTTGAACACCATTTACCACCGGAGCAAATCCGACCGCCGTTGCACAACTCCCCCTCCTCGACCACCACAACTGACACCACGACCTCCTCCTTTGTCTCTCCTTACCCGTCGACCTCCTCCTTTCCTATAGCTGGACGTCGGTGTTTAAGGGGAGTGGCAGATGGCTGGCGTCGAGGGGGCAGTGATGGGCCGTTTTTCGAGTCCTTTTTAGTCGGATTTGGGTGGTGGAGGAAGATGGTGGCGGTAAGCAAGGTGAGATATGATGTTTTAAGGTTGCAAGTTAAGGGTATTCTGGTCATACACTTCACAATTTCGACGAAAAGTAGAATTTGGTAGTGATAGTAGATCAGAGTCATTATGTTGGTAGTGATTATGAAAGTTTTTTTTATGTTGGTAGTGATTGTGAAAAAGAGGACTTAAATTGGTAGTGTTTATCAATTATCCCTTTTAGAAAATATTTTTCTGAATAAAAAAGTTGTTAAAATATTTTTAGAACAATGTATGTGGAAACAAGTAAACATGATCCAAAAATCTAATTAGGGATGAGAGAGATTCTAGAGAGAGAAACCTCTAAAATCTAATTAGGGATCCTCAATTAATTGCAATGGCAAAAATGAAGAACCCTAAAAATAATAATCCTAAATCAAATAATAATAATAAACATAATAATAAAAATCAAAAAAATGTAGTAGATGATTTTACTGTTGCAAGTACGAGCAAAGAATCATCACCGTCACAATCGGAGCGTAACGCTAATCTCAGTTTCTCTCCGATCTCGTCGAAGGAACTGGATGTGATTCTCGAGGATAGTGAATCAGAAAAGGAGGAGGAAGACTCTGGGAATGATGATACACAACGAGCACCAATTCTACGCCTCGCCGTTGAGGATGTTGCAGGTGAGATACAGTATTGGTCTTCAGCTGCTTATTGTTATATTCTAGGGGCGAATCCGCCGAGTAATGTTATTACTGGGTTTGTAAAATGGGTTTGGCAGGCGTATGGGGTGGATAGGATATCCTTTCTTCCCAGTGGCTTATTCCTTGTTCGTTTTAAATCCAAAGAGAAACAAATGGAAGTAGTCAATAATGGGCATCTAATCTTTGATAACAAACCTGTAATTGTTAAAGAGTAGACTCCTGATTCAGAATTCATTAAGCATAATGTGAAATTAATTACAATCTGGATGAAACTCTATGGGTTGGATATCAAGTTTTGGGGGACTGAATGCTTGAGGAAAATCGGTGGTCTGATTGGAAAGATGATGAACCTTGATGAAGCAACAACTCATCGAGCGTTTCTGGGATATGCTAGGATCATGGTTGAAGTTCAGATTGGACAGCAGTTTCCTACCGAGATTCAATTTGAAGATGAACTAGGGAAAATTCAGAGGATTACTGTTGTTTATGATTGGTTGCCTCATACATGTGAGAAATGCAAGGGGATGGGTCATACAACTGATATGTGTAGGAAGGTAGAAGGGGCTACAAAGCGAAAGATATGGAGGCCTAAGAAAGTTCAACCTCCTGTCACTAAACCAGTTACACCCAAAGCTAATCCAAAACCAGTTACTCCTGTTACAGTGGCCACTCCAGTAGGTCTGGTGCAATCTGTACCAGTGCTCAGAACTCCTGCTGTGGTGTCATATGTAATTGGAGAATCTCCTGAAGGGAGACTGAAACAAGTTGAGGGGAAGCAGTGTAATACCCCCAACCAGCAAGGAGCCTTAACAAGGACCTTCCCCACTGGGTCAGGGTGTCACCATCTCGGTTACCCGAGGAAGTGACAATCAAGTAAACAATAAGGATACTTTAATTACAAGCTTAACATTTACAACATACAACAAAACTACAAAGGAAAGGTACAACTCGTCTATAGTATGATTCTGACTCTATCAGCACAGCTACGTGATCTGCCGTGACTCCGACTGTCTCGACTCCCCAAAAGAAAACACCAAGATAACCTGATAGCCAACTGCTCACCATTCCCCAATGGATCACAGCAGGTCAAAGACAACACTAAACGGGGTCAGTCATCCGTAAGCAATACACAACAGACAGCTAAAATATATCATCACAGTTAAACGGTACAACAATCGTAACATCACCAACTACGTCAGTCAGCCAGTCGTTTCGGCCAATACATCTCAGCCAGTAACCGTAGCCTTGTCACCTCGGCCGCTTATCGGAAGAGGCGAATACCCAAGTCTAAATGTGCACATCCTACTTGCGACGGGAGAGTCGCAAGGATCGATCGAGGGGCGTGAAACCATCTCCCGATGTTGGTTCACTCAACCGGAACATTTACCACAACCTTTCAGCCGATACCATCGTATCAAATAACAACAATCACCGACTTGTAATATAATAAGAAAGCGTATGAAATTACAACATGGACTGAGTAGGTAAACCTACCTCAAAGCTGTTTCGTTACGCTATTCAGCCACATAGCACATAGACACGTATTCCTAGTATCCTCTTGGTATCATCGTACACGATCCTACAACAACGACGCGTATGGTTGTTATATCATCTCTATCATCTTACCGATTCAAAGAAAGGCTAAACTGAGAGACTTACCTTAGTACATGACGCTACCCTCGTCCTGGTGTGATCTTGCGCGAGGTCTTTCCCTTTGGTGTTGGATGTTAGGGGGTCATGAGATGTAGTTGTGAGGAGGAAGGCATGGTAGAGGGAGGTAGGGTTTATAAAAGCTGCGTTTGTGTAAATGAATAAATGATTCATCGTCGGGTCTTTTAATCATAACGAGTCGCACTGAAGACGGTGTACTCGGCCGAGTGTGTGACTACTCGGCCGAGTAGTGGGTACTCGGCCGAGCTCTGGCTATTCGGCCGAGCTATGTCTGTGGCGTTGGGCTCTAACACTCGTCTATATAAGTATAAGCAACTCGTCACTAACCTTCGACTAGACTTTTCCGAGGGTCTCCTATGGTCAATGGTTGGTCAAAGGGTCCTTAAGAAACGGGGTATTACAAGCAGTCTTTTTCCAGAAGATTTATCAGTAAGATGTTAAGGCATGATAATGGTGAACCAAGGGTCTTTACTCCTAGGGGAATCACCTTTATGGAAGCTGTTGCCTTATCCATGAAGAAAGCCAGTGTTGAGGGTAAGAAATTGATAACTCCTAGAACACATACTGATCATGGGTAGTATGGGGTTCTGGAATGTTAGAAGTCTGAACAGCATAATAAAGCAAAAAGAAATAAGGTGGTTCTTGCACCAAAATAATATAGGGCTGTTTGGGTTATTAGAAACTAAAGTTAGAGGTAGTAGATGGTTAACTGTAAGGAATAATATTTGTGAGGATTGGTCAATCTGCACTAATAACAGTTATCATAAAGGGGGAAGGGTGTGGCTGATGTGGAATCCACAACCCTACCATGTGGATATACTGGGTATAACTGCTCAGTGTATCTACTCTCTTTAAAAATCCTAAACATCTGTTACTGTAGCCAGCACAATAACTTTAGGTCATTCTACCTATTTTACCCTTCCGTCTTTATATTTTACACCAACCCTGCTTTTTCCTCTTATGTCTCTGTCTCTCTCTTGAGGCGATTTTCCTCTTTATTCTTCCTTGGTCTGCCCCTTTTCTCATCTCATATTAATCCTCCCCAAATCTGTCACCTTTTTTCACCAAATTATCGCTATGTAAATTATCTGGGTTTTGTGGTGTGATACTGTACCCGACTGAATCTTTCTTCAAAGCAACAACAATGGCGATCAACAATGGTAAGTTGCTATGATGATTCGTGTGTCCATGGAGTCTCACTAATTTTGATTGTAAATTATAGATTTGTTAATTAAATTAACTAATTTGATTAGTTAATTAAATTAAATATGTTAGGGTTTAATTTTTGGGATCATTAGTGATGGTATGCAATAATTTGGGGATTTTTTGTAAGTTTTAATTGATTGCATGTAATAATTTGGGGCTCAAAAGAGTAGCCTTTATTTTTCCATTTTCAATTTCTGTATTATTTTTGTGTTTTTGTTTGTCTTTCTGTTTGTACGAGTAATTTTTTAATCGCCATTTGCCATTTTACCATATTTGCCCTGTAGATTCTGGTGTTTGTCTCTCAAATTTTTTAGCATGCATGAAGTAAAAATTAGGGTGTTAATTTGTCGCCAATTGTTGAGTATGAGTGAGACGGATTCTAGCATGTAAGTTGCTGTAAGTTAGGGTTTAGTTTATGGGTTTAAATTGATTGCATTCAATAATTTGGAGGTTTTTTTTTCAGGTGCTTGGATTGTGTCAGTTTTGGCGTCTCCTGCCGTATTCGCCATCGATTCCCATCACTTGACAAAGATCTACATGAAGGGTTCTGTAACGATTTTCAACATACTTGAATTACAGAATTCCCAAGCCCTCATGCATGTTAAGTATTAAGATTAAACAAAAAAAAGGTGATTAGCAAACTTACTTGGATGCGAAAGAATTCCAATAATATGCTAATAATAAGAAGTATAATAAAACCCAAGTTTTACCTTCTCGAATAATAATAATCCGTGAGACCGTCTCACAATAACGCCCCAAGTGTTGCACCTCTACCGGTATCCACACGATATGAGTATGTATGCTAGTACAAATATAAGGGCAATTTTATTCTTTCTTTCTCCCTTGAGTTTTTGTCTTTCAGAAAACTTATCATGAAACATGTCCCCCTATATCTCTATATATAGGGAGTTCAAGGAGAACCCTAAACTATCTAGGATTAGGAAAGTTTAATAGAATAATCTTTAATTATTTTTATCACCTTTATAATTAATATAAATCTATATTAATTATAATATTGCCCAAAACTCATCTAGTGTGTGACCCTGTAGGACCGATTAATACTACCCGAATCTTAACTCATTTAGGACTCAGACTACAAGCGGCTCCTAGCAGAACATTGTAGCCACATAGAGTTAATCGGTTATACAATATTCCGGACATATGGGCAAACTAACTCCTTCACTACGGTCTCTTCATAGGTGAGGTGGTTAGATGTATTTATGTACTCCGTATATTTAATATAGCAATATCTCCATTGTACTGTGTTTTTAATTTGTGGTTGTCTTTCCTCTGCCTACTTGACTCACTGCAGTAGTTAGATAAATTAGCTAAGCAACATACTCTAACTTTGTCATTAGGTTGGTATGGCTTCTGAGTTCTGAGTAGTGATATCGCTTACAAACTATATGTTCTCTATTTTGTTTGAGTTATGCTTTAACTTTTATCTGCTATATTGAACTTATTTGTATCATAGATGGTCCTATCTTAGATGACTCTGGACGCCTTGTTCGCTATCTCAGTCTTTGTTTGGGCATAATTTGCATGCCCGGCCCACTAGCACTAACCCGGTGTTGAAAGGAGAAAGGCCCAACATTGTATTATGTCGTGTTGGGCCGAGCTGAAGAAAGGAGCAAAGTGCCCATCAGCAGAAGAGGATGAACGAGCTATGGACTAGGCGAGAAGGACTCGGCGCCCACAGGCCCAGCAAGCAGCAAGTGGCAATCAGCCCACCAAGGGCTCAGCATCACCCATGGAGGCGCCTCGAGATGACTTGGACGGAAAGCCAACTAAACCCTACTAGGGTTTAGTTCCTATATAAGAAGATGAGAAGGGAACGTGAAATTCATTCAAGGCCATACACGCACACGTGAAACCCTAGCAATTGTACTAGCATTACTTAGTCCTCTCGTTCATTGTACTCGTCCTCGTTACAAAGCTAGTGCAATCCTTGGAGGGTATCGTCCTTCCCGCGGTCGTTTCCCACATTGGGT
>JAGPOY010003940.1:0-12548 GCA_018983105.1 Silene uniflora | reverse complement strand
TAATTAGTTGGTTAGGACTTAGGATAGTGCGGGTGGTGCGGCGGCGCGGTGGTGGTAGTGGTGGTGGCGGTGGAGTGGTACAAGAGGAGTGCGGTTAGGGAGAGGAGATGTGGTGGTCCGGTGGTCTAGGTGGTGAGGAAGCTTTATTGAAATAAGATGGAAATACGTAGAAATGACAAGGGTATAATAGTCATTCATGTCCATGATTGAGTAAATCATGTCCATGAATGAGCATAACCCTTTTAAAAAGACCAACCGAATTATGATTTATGTATGCTCATCTCATGTAGTAAAGTAGTCATGTGCAATGGTTGACTGAAGATCCAACACCCATAATAATTAAGATCTTAATCAATCAAATTAAATTCCAAGATTAAAGTAGATCTCATAATTAATACTCCCATCATATCCTTTCTCCATCCTTCACACTCACACACACCTCACTCCCAATATCCACTCACTACACACAAACAAACGTCACACCCTTCCTTCCTTCCTTTTCCCTCCTTTTCCACTCTGTCATTCCTTCTTCTTATATCGCCATTTAGATTTGAGTCGGTTGTATTACCTCGTCTTCTTAATCCCTTCTTATCTCATTTCATTTTAATTTTAGTCGGTTTTATTACCTCTCGCTTTTATTTACTTCTTTTTTTATCGCATTTAGATTTGAGTCGGTTTTATTACCTCTGTACTACAAGTACACACTCTACACTCTATTTTACTTACTTATACGGAGTATATATATACCTGTATCACACTTTCAACAATTTCTTCAATCAAATCTTCAATTCAATTCAATTCAATCAAATTCAATCCAATCAAATTCAATTCAATTCAATTCAGATCTATAAGGTATTTACTTACGCAATCTCTATTTGATTGTTTACTCATAAGATCTGATTTTAGTTACTTTATTTCTTGAATTATCGATTTTATCTAGTTTCTTTGTTGTAATTGTTCATTGAATTCGTTAGTTTTTGCTTTAATTGATTAGTTCGTTTGTTAATTGGTGATTTGTTTATCGTAATTGTTCATTTAATTCGTTGATTTTTGATTTGTATTAATTAATTGAGTTCTGATTTGTTTTTTAGGGTTTGATTAGTTTGTTTGTTGATTAATTGATTGGATTGATGATTTAATCGGCGATGATTTGCTTAATTTTAGTTCAATCAATCGGATCTTGTGCCATTTACTTTTTAGAACTGTCGGTCACATGGAAAAATTGCGAATTTATATGCTTTTATCTAATTTTTGATAAAATGTCGATTATTTATTTCGTTATCCTCGTCCCTTGAGGCACTGGAGTAATGTTGTTGTGTCGATTATTTATTGAGTGGTTTGCGGAGAGAGACTCGTTAATATAATGGGAGATTTGAAGAGAAAGGATGGATATAAAAAAGTGTGATTTTTAGTTTGTAAGGATAATGCATATATTTGGTGGTATTAAGATGCTACAAGTATATCGTCTCGTTGTAGAGCGTTTAATGTAGAGGATTTAGGCTTTGTTCTTTTAGACCGAAACTTTCTGCTATGGAAATGCAACTACGCTTGAACTAAATTTAAGTACGAAAGATCAGGGCTTTAGTTTATTGTTGTTATTATAGGAATAGCTTTGCTAGTGTACACTCATGGTAGTACACTGAAGTATGTAAACTGAGGGATGATACAGTACTGCTATGTGCTAAGCTAGGATTGAACTGTTGAAGCTCGACTTTGTGTTCAAAAGTATGTTTGAACTTTGAAGTTCATTGTTGTAAAGCTCTTTGTATCGTCTGTCTGATGAAATTGAACCCACATTGAGTTTTTAGTGATTTTTGTTTTGTAGTATGTACCTTATTTACTAAGAGCATCTTATCAGATAGTAATGGTTAAACTTCACGTTTCTGATTTCTGGATTTTGCGTGCAGGTACATTTAGAAACAGGGTTTATTATCATGAGCTTTTGATTTTGTATTTACAAACTAGAAGTTAAGAGAGATATTGTCGTCTGAGTTGGTGATAAAATGAGGGGTAGATCAGAAGACGTACAAAAGAAGCGTCTGGTCACTGGTTTAGTAGTTGCAGCTTTTTTCTTTGGCTTTCTCTACGTATACCAAGGACCCATTTTTGGATCAGAAAGTAGTAGCTCATCGGCTTTGGAGTATGGCAGTAAATCTTTGAGAAAATTTGGTTGGGGTGGGGACGACGAGGCAGATGAAACCCCCAGTTTTACTCAAGAAGATAGCAAGGATGGTCTTGTACTTAAAAGCTTTCCGGTAAGTTTGTCTTGGTGGTGTGCTGTTAAATTCGAAGGATCATCTAGTCTTAATCATGCTGTCTAGCTAGACTCTAATTGTTGTTTATGATCCTCAAGGTCTGCGATGATCGACATTCTGAATTGATTCCTTGCTTGGATAGACATCTTATATATCAACTGAGATTGAAGTTGGACTTGTCTCTGATGGAACACTATGAAAGACATTGCCCTCCTCAGGAAAGGCGCTTCAATTGTTTGATCCCACCTCCACATGGATATAAGGTGAGATATGTCTATTACTTGACAACTCATGAAACAATATAAGGCGTAACATTTTACTTAGATGCAGTCATTTTATCCTTCTTCAGCTTTTGGAAACTTCAACCTAGTTTGTTTAATACTGTAGGTTCCAATTAAGTGGCCTAGAAGTCGAGATGAGGTCTGGAAAGCAAATATACCCCATACTCACCTCGCACACGAGAAGTCTGATCAGAATTGGATGGTTGTCAAGGGTGAAAAGATAGTGTTTCCTGGAGGAGGAACTCACTTTCACTATGGAGCTGACAAGTATATTGCTGCTATGGCTAATGTAAGTCTCCATATATTTGAAGAGATATTGCTGGTGTTTGCTTCACTGATTCTAAGGGATGATAACTTTTTAAGCAAAGCATACTTGCTATCACTTTCTGACTTTTGAGTCGTGTTTATTAACAAATCTCACATACCAGAATTTCACATGTGATTCTGCGCTGTTTCATTACTAGATTTGTGAAGCATTTGGATTTGTACAGTTTACCTACCTTTGAAGTTTGAATGTATAAAAGCTTTTTATTTTTTTTTTTTAAATTGGTGTTAGTTATATATGATCCTGGTCCTAAAGGGCATTAGAAAATAATCGGCCCTTGGCTTGATTCATGCATCGAGAAAATGTTTGGTTGTAGAAGCCGATTCATTGGATAGCATTTCTGAGTGATGGTTTTTGGATTAACAGATGCTCAACTTTCCAAAAAACATGATCAACAACAAAGGCAAGCTAAGGACTGTTCTTGATGTCGGCTGTGGTGTTGCGAGTTTTGGGGGTTATCTTCTATCATCTGATGTCATTACTATGTCTTTGGCACCAAATGATGTGCACCAGAACCAGATCCAGTTTGCTTTAGAGAGAGGCATCCCTGCATATCTGGGTGTTTTAGGCACAAAGAGGCTCCCATATCCTAGCAGATCGTTTGAGCTCGCTCACTGCTCTCGTTGTAGAATTGATTGGCTTCAAAGAGATGGTATCCTTCTTCTTGAATTAGATAGGCTGTTGAGGCCCGGTGGCTATTTCGCCTACTCATCTCCTGAAGCATACGCTCAAGATGAAGAGGACCTCAGGATATGGAAAGAGATGAGTACTCTTGTAGAGAGAATGTGCTGGAAAATAGCTTCGAAAAGGAATCAAACTGTCATTTGGGTCAAGCCTTTGAACAATGATTGTTATATGCAAAGGGCTCCTGGTACCCAGCCTCCTCTTTGCCGATCAGATGATAACCCAGATGCTGTTACCGGTGTGAACATGGAAGCTTGCATCACACCGTATTCTGACCGTGAGTCCCTTTCTTCTTCATTGCACTCTAACTGATCTCTCTGCTTTTAGTTGGTTGTTACTTTATTGATGTTTTCGCTCGAGAAAATATGTTGCTGATGGGAATTAAAACCAGAAATAATGATTGAATCTGAATAATCTTCACCTTGTTACTTCTGTGATTTACACTCTTCGAGTACACATCTCTCACGGTTGCGTTATTAATTGGAATAGTTGCTATGTAACATCATGTTCTACTGGCTGCATCTTTAAAGTAATTTATGTTGCTGATGAATGATGTATCGTAACTAATGTTTTCATGGACGTTTACAGATGACCACAAGGCTGGAGGAAGTGAATTGGCTCCATGGCCTGCGAGGCTGACTTCTCCACCTCCTCGACTTGCTGATTTTGGATACTCAACCAACATGTTTGAAAAAGACAATGTATGTTTATGAATCTAATTTGCCATCGTTTCATATACACGCCTCTTCGTAATGTAAGATGTTCATAAGATGTTTGTGGTGTATTACAGGATCTTTGGAGGCAGAGAGTGGACAACTACTGGACCCTTTTAGGCTCCAAGATTAAATCCGATTCTGTGAGAAATGTGATGGATATGAAGGCCAATTTGGGTTCATTTGCGGCTGCTCTGAAAGATAAGGATGTGTGGGTGATGAATGTTGCTTCAGATGACGGACCAAACACACTTAAGGTGATTTATGACCGAGGCCTTATTGGAGCTGTTCACAACTGGTAAACATACTTACGCTTTTATCATCGATTTGCATATCTCAAGTCATTTTGTAGTAGTATCTGAACTGGAAGCCTTTTTTGGGGCAACTGGTTCAAGTGCTTTACTTTTCGGATTACACCCGCAAATCACTGATTTTCTTCGTTTGAAATGGAACATTAGGTGTGAAGCATTCTCTACCTATCCACGGACTTACGATCTACTCCACGCCTGGAATATCATCTCTGAGATCGAGAAGAAAGGCTGCAGCCCAGTGGATCTCCTGCTGGAGATGGATCGAATACTCAGGCCTACTGGATTTGCCATTTTCCGGGACAAGCAATCTGTGGTCGATTTCATTAAGAAGCATTTGTCGGGCTTGCATTGGGAGGCAATAGCAACCTCAGATGCAAGCACTGATTCCGAACAAGATGGTGAGGAAATCGTATTTATCGTCCGCAAGAAGTTGTGGCTCCCGAATCAAAGCTCTAGGGACACAGAATAAGTTTGAAACTAAGCCCAGGTTCCTAGCATTTATATTCGGTTACGTCACGCCTGCTTCATTAACATATTTTAAGATATCTTATTTTGTAATTTTTTTTTTCCTTTTTCAATTATTTTTTTATATTATAAATTTGTTATTCCACATAGGTTTAGTGAGAGCAGAGCCATAGATGAAAAAACATCTACATGCTATTTTTATTGGTTTACGACTTTACTGTGTATCCAAAATGTATGATTTGGGCGACTTATAGATACTTCAGCAATTCATTAAATTAAATTATTTAATAATTGCATCAAGGAGACGTTATACTATTTTTGTTGGTCTTGTTTAAGACCGTCTCAAGCCAAGGCCTCTTACAAATAAAAGTGCCAGATTAGGGACCAAGAATATGTGATATTGTTTCAGTACATCTTCTGTGTCTTCATCCCTGTTTCAGAGACGGACAGACGGGGAGTTCCCCGCAAGTTTTATTCGATGAGCGAAAATTTCGACTTCAATACCTAAATAAATAAGCTCTTTACACTTTGGTAATTTGAACTTTAATTGGTTTCAGTTCTACTTCGATTACCTGATATTGTAAACTTTTACTGTGATGGGTTTCATTTCTACTTTGATGATAACTCAATATTATGATACTATATCTTGTCTGGTGAAGTTTGTTCAAAATTCGACAATGTTTTATACAGTCGAATTGAAAAGTACACCTCACCTTAGTCCATCAAAGTGGAAAATAACTGAACCTCCGCCACAAAAATACGATTGTTAAAACTCATATGTATGAAACTCGATTAACCCAAATACCCAATGCGGGCATGCGGCAATGCATGAGTAAAAATTTCCAAGAAAGAATAATGCTGTGCTGGAGATATCTTATCCTGGCAGCAAATTTCTAAAACATTCCGACTAAAACAGGTGGAGAGCGTCAACTAACAGAGGACGTAGGTCACGTAACACAAGAGAGCGCTTCTTCATCGACCATAAAGTATACTGTAACCAATTATTACAATCGCAAATATTCCAAACTTCACATATAAACAATTTCTTTAACATGATTTCGTTTTCTTCTCTCCCCAAGCGAGCACAGTGAGCTGTTTTACATGGTGTTTGGCGAAGCAAATACATGCAAGAACACTAACATCGCTACAGTAAAATGAAAGTATTTGTTAAGCTCTTCAAGCATGGATTCAGAAGAACTTCGAAAGTTTACCATTCTTGAGTAACCCAAACAGGTGACACTTTCACCAAAACAAACAAGTTGAAATGCTTGATTTTGATTCCTCATTTTGTTGGGGTAGATGCACCCCGGAAAACGACATTGCCCTCATTTTCTTCGACCCGTGCCAATAGACAAGAAGTCAAAGCTCCGTAATGTATCATCTCGGCCTGGTCTTGTTGCAGAGACCCGTGTACGAGAAGATGTTTTCGACTCTAACCCGGGCTGTATCCTTTGAGTTGTAGAAACATGACCACTGCTTGCCAACAGCCGGCTTGATCGGCCGTCACTGGGCCCATTAGAGGAGCTTGGCCTACTAGTTGAACCAACTGCTCTTTTTGAAGTACTGCCATTTCGAGAACTGCGGCCTCTTTCAAGTTCACCTTGCTGATATTGCAACAGTGTATTTGAGTTGAAATATACGGTGTAATAATTTTTTTTAACAGTCGAGTTGTGGTTTACGGTTGGATACCTAAAAAAAGAAACATTGCATCGACTTACCATATCCTTGGACGATGGATCGCCTAGTGATCTATGACGAGATTGATCAACTTGCAACCCAGAGACCTGACTATTTCTTCTAGCGAATGCCTCGACAGCCCCTGAAACTCTATCTCGAATTTCTTGTCCAACTGTGGAGCACAAGCGAAGTGTGTTACACAAAGAATTGCTCATTAGTTGGTCATTCTCATCTAAAATGGAATCTCGGTTCTCATTTATTAGTCATTTGTCTATATCCATTCTAGCAGTCCCTTGAAAGATAGTCTCATGTTATGCGCGACGAATCCTTTTGACTAAATCTTGCGCAATCACCATTCATTAAAAGAATTAATTATCCCTATCTTACACTCAAACAGGCCAGTCTTATGACAATATTATCATGACACTGTCTCCATGTGAGAATTTGTGACCTAGTTAACTGTTTTTTGGGAAGGCACGGAGCCAAGACTTGTAAGTTGTACGGTATTTGTGTTCTAAAATGAAGAATCGCTGACCTGAAGTCCTCTCAGCTCTTTCTGCAGATGGCCCTGGAGTTAAAGCTGGTTTGAGAGCCGGCTGCAGGATGAAGATCATATAAGAAAAAAATGCCCTAAGAAAAGAAAAGGAAATAAAAAGCGAATACACAGTCAACATACTAACCCGTGTTCGAGAGCTAGAACCAATCTGTGGGTATTTCAGTATTGTCCAATCAAATACATAGTCAAACTGGTAACCTGTGTTAATAAAAATAATAGTGGTCTATCATTCAACAAATACAAAAGAAAATGTATTTCGTAAATCACATAGGGAATTAGGAGTAAAAGCCGTCAGTCGTCAGAAAACATTGCTAATACCTTCTCTGATGAAAAGGTCCCTGAATAGCCTCTTAAGATACGAATAATCTGGCTTGTCATCAAATCTTAAAGAGCGACAGTAGTGGAAGTATGATGTGAACTCCGATGGATAATTTTTGCAAAGTACCTTCAAGAATGAATTGTAGTCAGTCAATCATCTATAAGCATGACAAGATCACCATAGTATAGACATGTAACAATGCATATAACATGAAAGTCAAGTAAGCGAAAGCCCTAGCATTCCTCTGAACACCAACAAGCCAATAGCAGTACCTCAATTGGGGTGAGCATTTTCTTTTCACTGATTTTGTCATACTTCTGCTTTTTGGTACCAGCTTTCAAGCCCTGCCATGGGAGGCTGAGACGAAAAAAAAAAAAAGGATTAAATTCAATACATGCAATAAAATACAGAATTAGAAAATTTAAAGAGGCGAAATTGCCAAGTAGTGCACCTTCCCCTTAAGAAATACATGAGCACATAACCAAGGGACTCCAAGTCATCTCTTCTGCTTTGCTCTGTTTCGAACAATGAAAAATGTCAGACAGACTACCAAATTCTAGGGCAACAACAAACCTGCCATCATTTTCAGGAAGAAAAAGAGATGTGGCAAGAAAAAATTATAATAAAATGATACCAAAGATGACGAGGCAATACTTACCAACACCAAGATGTGTATTAACACTGGCATATCGAGCAGTGCCCGTGAGATTCTTGTTCTCTCTGCACAGGAATCATGATAAGCATTAGATAGGTGATTAAAAAAAAAAGTTTGATCAAGTACACATGAGCACTGTTGAATTACCTGTAAGGTATGTGTTTGTGTGTTTGTGGATCGCGAAACTTTTTTGCAAGTCCAAAATCAATGACATACACCTGCAAATAAACAATTGTCAGCAAACATTTCTTAACAAAATCAATCATTAAGTTGATAAACGTAGGAGTGTCTGAGACAATTATTTTGCGAACTATTATATTTTTTAGTTTAAAAGAAGTGTCAAAGCATGTTGCTGACATGCACGTAAAGTCCTTTATTTTTCTGGACTCGGCCCATATAATCCTACTCCTTAATTATAGTCAAAAATTGCTCGCCGTAAGATTTGATCTTTGGACCTCAAAGCAATATATCAAACTCAAAACCAATGAGCTAGTAGTGGTAATGGTTAAATTAAGTTCTAAGAAAAAAATATATCGTGTATTCCGTGAGAAATAGTATTCATCAATATAAATACATTATTTATAATTTTAAGTGTTTCAAAATAAAAACACTATTTATTTTTTAAAAAAATCCTAGAGAGGACCAGATTATTTCCATTTTTTTTTTACTTTTCAAAAACTTTTAGGGAAACAAAATCCAGAATATGAAGATGTTTTTAATAGTGAAATAATTTATTTATAAAAATAGTGCCCCATGGTACTAAAAACCTAGGTCCGCGACTGTTGGTACCGATGTGCAAGAAGATTAGGCAAGCGTATGATTTCAGTAACTCGCAACAAAAAAGACAACTCAAAAGGGCATACTGTTTACTGCCAATAAGAAAGCTAAGATTCAGTACATATACACAACAGCACTCAGATAACGCAAAGGCGTATGATATCGACATAAAAGCAAGGATTACATGTGGCACTAATATGTGATGTGGATCAGAGAGCTAGTTCCAAATATATGGGACGTTTCCCATTTGTTAAAAGAGTTTGAGAAGTACAGAAGCACTTTGGCTGTCAGTAACATACTCCGTAGAAGACAAGACCAATCCCATAAACCCGAGAATGACTTGGCATGCAAACGCACAACGAGAATCTCAGTAGCAGAGTAGCTTAAAATGAATTATACATCCAAAGGTTCAATGCCAAATAAACTACAGAGTATCACATTTTTCTCCCATTTCATGAAATCGGAGAAAAAATTGCACTAGGATCCAAACTGATCCAAAGCCTCAAAACAGAAGTCAGATGCAAGAAAAAGCTTTCTCCAAAAGATACCTGATTTGCCTTACGTCCGAGGCCCATCAAAAAGTTGTCGGGTTTGATATCACGATGCAGAAAACCTCTTGAGTGCATGTACTCCACTTTATTGATCTATCAAAGAGAAGAAATTCAGTTTAGAATAGGTGGGTAGCAATTTAGACTTTCCAAGGTTTATCAAATGTTCACATCTGTAAGCTCATTCGACGACCAATTGTTCTTGAGTTACAACTTACCATTTGATCAGCAAGCATTAGAACTGTCTTCAACGAAAACTTGCGGCTGCAGTAGTTAAACAAGTCTTCCAAACTCGGGCCAAGAAGGTCAATAACCATAACATTGTACTCGCCTTCTACTCCATACCACTTGATATGTGGAATACCAGCTTTATTACATAAAAGAGATCATATCAGCACACCATTGAGTCAAATCACAGATACTAAGCCAAAGCACAAACACACTAAAACAAGGATTCCAAAAGATAGGACTGTGAACTTACTTCCTCCCTGAAGAAGCATGTACAATTTGGACTCATAATGCAATTGAGGGTGCTTTGTCTTTGCAGATTCCTAGCACACAACACAAAATGCTATTCACTGTCAATTACGATCAAGACTACATGCAAGGATTCTTAGGTAGCTTAGGCAGATTATAAAAGACCAATAGTGCAGACAGATCATAATCACATTTCTCAGAATAGAACGGTCTAACTGAAACGCCACAATACAATTGTGCATCAATAGCAAAAACATACTTTTGAAACCGAGACCCATAAATTGACTCCTAATATTTCGGTTGATCATTATTAATGCACTCTCGAACACTTTCACTCCTCAACTACTTTTACAAGTAAAACATCGGTTTCTCCTTTTGCTATTTCAATAGCCTATATAGCTTACTCTACCTGGTTCATAAAGAATGTGCAACTACAAGGGTCTACAACTACCACTAATGCGAGCTCAAATACGAAGTTGATAAACAAACTAGAAGTTACTATCGTTCATAAACCCGTAGCAAAAATTAACATGCTCCACCAGCATGGTACCATACATAATCAATCAATCGAAACCGTCTCAAGTAAAAGGATCAGGGACAAACCAGCTTAACAGCCACTTCTTCACCAGTCTGCACATTGATACCTACACCATACCAACTCACAATTTATATGCATGATCATATCATCTAAACAACCTAATAGTCCTCCATCCCAATCATTTGTTTATCGTTGATTAAAATACCTTCACCAACAATAAAATATATAAACAATTGACCGAGATGGAGGGAGTAAAATTAAAAGACTACCACCAATATATGTTACCTAAATAAAGCTCCCCAAATGAACCACTTCCAATCTTTCTCCCAAGCTTAAACTTTCCACCAATCACATGATCCATGATCACACAAAACCTAAGTAACTTAAACTTATACTCTCTTATATAATTACCTAAAATCTTACCCAAAAAAATAAAAAGGAAAAACAAGAAAGAACTTTCCCCCTTCACTAAAATTAAGAGGTAAAATTAATTAACCCTAGTTACCAAATAATCACAAAATCACAGCTACCAACCTCCTTTTTTTACAATCAAAATCCAAACTTTTTACCACAGAAATTAAGAACAACAAAATTAATACCCAATTAAACCAACTAATTACTACAATTACTACTAAACAGATCTTTGTACCACTAAATTTGACCCAGATAAAAAAGATTCAATCCTTTGACAAACTAAATCAAACCCATATCATAAAATCAAAGATAACAACTACCCATTGACTCAGATCAATCAAATTCTATCAAGTAGTTACATATGATTTTGATGAAAACCCTAAAACCCCAAATTAAAAGGAATTGATTTTGATCATCTAATTATGAATACATTACTCTAAATTTGATAAAAGTTACATGGAGTTGAAATCAAAGTTTAATTTAATTAAAGGGGGCACAGAAAAAGGGGGAAAAGGGATAAAAATCGAATCTTTTTTAGGGAATTTGTGTAGTTCTTTTGACTAAACTATGAATCTATGAAATTGATTAAGTAGACAAATTAAAAGGGTTTCTGATTAATTTTTTTTTTTTTTTTTTTTTTTTTTTGGATATTTTTGGAGAGATTAAGTGGGTAGATGAAGAACACAATTGATTTTATTGATTTTTTTTAGGGATTATTTATTTATTTATTTATTTATTTATTTATTTGGTGGGGGTGTGAAGAAAAAGATGATGAACAACAATAGAAGGGAAGAGGATAGACAAGGAAGAGAAGAGGTGGAGATAAAGTAAGTGAAGAAAAGCAAAGTAATGTAGGAGTACTTAATTAATTAATTAATTAATTAATTAATAATCATTGTTAGTACTCTATTAGTTTGCTTAAGTGGAACTCATTTTGATTAATTAATGGAGTAGTTTCTATCCTCAATTATGAATAAAGAGTTTTTGTAAAACGATTAAAATAAGGGTTTTGATATATACAACCCATTGGGTTGTATTTAAGAAACTAAATAAGGAAATAAGTTTTTAATGTATGCATTAATTACATTGGGTTGTGCATAATTTAGTCTTGAAATTTTAACTTAATACCAAATATAGAAGTTATTTAAGGCTTAAATACAACCCAATGGGTTGTATATATCAAAACCCTTAAAATAAAGTATTTCATGCGTTTATCGTAGATGAGTGTTAATTGATGAAAGTTATTTTAGTGGATTATTTCGATAAAATATCAATTATTTTTATAATATCACTTGTGTAAAACAGTTTTATATATGAATTATTGTTGCATTAATAGAAAAATATAAGTTATACTCCCTCCCATCCAAACCAAAGGTTACATTTGACTTTTTGGCACTATTCATAATTGTAGAGAATTGTTAGTATTATTCTTAATATATAAGAGAAAACATAGTCATGTAAGATCTTGTTTGATTTATCGTAATGAATGCTATAAGAATATCAAATTTTTATAATTTTTAATAATGTGTAACTAAAGATATTATCGTTGCAAA